>PVIR01013208.1:31157-43097 GCA_004026965.1 Petromus typicus
ACATATGAACTCCCAAAGCTGAATAAAGAAGATGTAGAAATGTTAAATGCCCCAATAACAATCTGTGAAATTGAAAATGTAATTCAAAACTTGCCAACAAAGAAAAGCCCTGGACCTGACGGTTTTACTGCTGAATTCTATAAAACTTTTAAAGAAGAGTTAGTACCTCTACTTCTGAAACTCTTCAATGAAATTGAAAGGGAAGCAGTACTCCCAAAGTCATTCCTGGATGCAACCATTACCCTGATTCCAAAAGCAGAGAAAGACCCAACCAAAAAAGAGACCTATAGGCCAATATCTCTAATGAACATCGATGCAAAAATCCTCAATAAGATCCTGGCAAACAGAATACGGAGAATTATCAAAAAGATTATACACCCTGACCAAGTTGGATTCATCCCAGGGATGCAAGGATAGTTCAACATACGTAAATCAATCAATGTTATACACTATATTAACAGGCTTAAGGACAAAAATCATATGGTCGTCTCAATTGATGCAGAAAAAACGTTTGACAAAATACAACACCCATTTATGTTCAAAACTCTACAGAAGATCGGAATAGATGGTCTCTATCTCAAGCTAATAAAAGCTATCTACGAGAAACCTTCAGCCAGTATCATACTAAATGGTCAAAAATTGAAACCTTTCGCACTAAGATCAGGAACAACACAAGGGTGTCCTCTCTCACCACTTCTGTTCAAAATAGTTCTGGAAATATTAACCATAGCAATTAGGCAAGAGAAAGAAATAAAAGGAATAAAGACTGGAAAAGAAGAAGTTAAATTGTTATTATTTGCTGATGACATGATACTCTATCTAGAGGATCCTAAAAACCCAATTAAAAAACTGCTGGACCTGATTGCCAATTTTAGCCACGTGGCTGGTTACAAGGTCAACGTTCAAAAATCAATAGCCTTCATATGGGGGGGGGTGGTAGGGTGGGTAGGGCTATGGGAAAAAATGAGAATTAAGTTGTGTCTTATACTGGTACAAATCCCCATTATGGAGTGCAATCATGATGTGTATATTTAATGTACCAATAAAGATAAAAAAAAATCAATAGCCTTCGTATACACAAACAGTAGAACCACTGAGATAGAAATTGGAGAGTCAGTGCCTTTCACAATAGCACCCCCAAAAATAAAATACCTAGGAATCAATCTAACAAAGGAGGTGAAAGACCTCTACTCTGAAAACTATAGCACTCTGAAAAAGGAGATAGAAGATGATATCCAAAAATGGAAAGACATACCTTGCTCCTGGGTAGGAAGAACCAATATTGTCAAAATGGCTAAACTCCCAAAACTACTCTACACATTCAACACAATCCCGATTCAAATCCCAACAGCATCTTTCACAGATCTAGAGAAAAAATTCAAACTTTCATCTGGAACAGCAAAAGACCTAGAATAGCCAAAGCAACTCTAAGCAACAGGGACATGGTGAAGGGCATCACAACTCTGAACCTAAAACTATACTATAAAGCCACTGTGATAAAAGCTGCGTGGTACTGGCAAAGTAACAGACCCGAGGATCAATGGAGTAGACTAGAAGATCCAGAAACTACGCCAGATACACTGAGCCACCTCATCTTTGACAAAGGAGCCAAAAATCCTCAATGGAGGACAGATAGCCTCTTTAACAAATGGTGCTGGAAAAACTGGGTTTTAACTTGCCAAAGGCTAAAACTAGATCTAACTCTTTCACCGTGTACCAAGCTAAAATCAAAGTGAATAAGAGACCTAAATATTAAAACAGACACTCTAAACCTGTTACAAAACAGGTTAGGTAAAACTCTTGAAGACATTGGCTTAGGGAAAGACTTAATGAACTTTTTTTCTTCTATAGCACAGGAATTGGCTGAGGAAATCAACAAATGGGACCTCATTCTTTTAAAAAGCTTCTGCACAGCAAAGGAAACCACCAACAGTGCAAATAGGCAACCAACAAGGTGGGAAAAAATCTTTACCAGCTGTTCCCCAGATAAAGGGCTACTATCTAGAATATATAAAGAGCTCAAAAAAATCAGTCCACCCAAATTTAATGACCCAATTCAAAAATGGTATTCTAAAATGAACAGATATTTTTCAGAGGAAGAAGTAAGAGCAGCTAAGAAGCATATGAAGAAATGCTCAACATCATTAGTCATTCAAGAGATGCAGATGAAAACAACATTGAGATTTCATCTCACTCCACATAGAATGGCTGCCATTTCAGAATCAGCCAATGGCAAATGTTGGCGAGGCTGCGGAGCAGAAGGAACGCTTCTCCACTGTTGGTGGGACTGTAGACTCATACAACCCCTGTGGAGATCAGTTTGGAGAATCCTCTGAAAGCTAGGATTGGAGGTCCCATTTGAGCTGGCCATTCCCCTGCTAGGTATATACACACAAGAATTAAAAGACTCATATCATAGAGACATATGGGCACCCATGTTTATAGCAGCCCAATTTGTGATTGTTACATCTTCAAAACAACCCAAATGTCCACCAACTGGAGACTGGATACAAAAGCTGTGGTTCTTCTATAGAATGGAGTATTACTCTGCCATAAAAAATGGTAAGTTTGAATCCTTTCTACTTAAGTGGACATACATTGAGGATATCCTCATAAGTGAAATAAACAGGGCACAGATAGGTACATATCACATCTTTTCTCTGGTATGAGAAAATAAAGATGTAAATGAGTCCTAGCATTGTATGTTATATATTGTGAAATAGAAAATGCTCCATGTAAAGTAGGGTGAAGGGGGAAAATGTTGAGATTGTAACAAAAAAGTAAGGAAACAAATTTTGTGTATGTGGGGGAGGTGGTAGGGTGGGTAGGTCTATGGGAAAAATGAAAATTAAGTTGTGTCTTATACTGGTACAAATCCCCATTATGGAGTGCAATCATGATGTGTATACTTAATGTACCAATAAAGATAAGAAAAAAGAATGTGATACAGTAAAAAAGTTAACAAAGCTTATGTATATAGGGGTTGGGGGGTTGTAGTTTGGATGGGTGTATGGGAAAAATGAGAATACTGGTACATATATTGGTACAAACTCTCAATGTTGAATGTGATAATGAGGTAAATATATAATGTGCCAATGAAGATTTGAATTTAAAAAAGAAAAATAAAAAAAAGAAATCATAGGTGTAGCAATAGGTATGATGACATAAATGTATAGGCATTTCTCCATGTCCTCAGCCTCCCTGGTCCCACTTAGACCTTGCAGAGACAGGCAGGGTAGCATTGATAGGGACTGGGGTTCTAAGCAGACTGATTAGACCTGTGTGCTTTTTACAACTTGACTTTGCACAATGACATTCACACCTGCTACTTTTAAATCAAATGGAAATGAGCCTGTTCTCTTTACCTTCTTACCTACTACTGCCATTTTCTCCACATGCAAAGGTCCTCTGGTGAATCACTTAGCAAATTCCCAGCTGAAATGAAATGACTAAAATAGTTCATATATCTCATATACTTGTGGAGGGTCATATGATAGTATAGATTTGTAGATTTTCTATATACATCTTGGCCTCATGTACCAATCTGCAGTCAAATGCTCTACCACTGAGCTATACCCTCCTCTTCATGTACCAACCTGGAGAGCATAGAGAGTTCATTGGGAAAATCCTCAGCACTGTGGATTACTCTGGCTCTGGTTATTTTTTTTCTCCTGTGGATCCCTAAGGCCTTGCACTTAGTACTGGAGGAGTATTTGTGTGCTGATTGGTGATAACCATTGTGTTTTCCTGCAGAGAGGGGCCCTTTGAGCTTACAGCCTGGTGTAGCCTGGAATCCTCAGGGAGACTTAGCTTTGAGGTCAGATGTAATCAGCGGGAATAGGCTGAACAGGATTCAGATTGCTCAGAGACCAGTGGCTCTGTGCACATTATTAAGGAGATCTGCTCAAGTGAGAGGTGTGATCAAGAGCTCTGCACAAAGATACTTCCAGCCTTGTCCTCTCTGGACCTTGCTTGGGAGAACATGTTTCCCAGGTGGGAGGATTGGAGGTCAGAACGAGATCACATCACACCACTGTGGCCCAGACATCAGTTGTCGGTAGACTGAGACAACTCTGAGGAGAGACAAGGAAGAATGAGCAGCCAGGAAGCCATAAGCCAAGCTTAACCTCAGTGTGAGAGGAGAAAATGGGGGGAAATTAATTTCAGGTGAGGAAGAAGAGCCACTGAGAATAACTCTGATACATGTGGACCTATGTTTATACTATAGCAGCTCAGTTATGTTTTTTAGTTTGTTTTTTGAGACAAGATCTTGCTTTGTAGTTCAGGCTGTCCCTGCCTGATCTCATCTTGTAGACTAGGCTAGCCTTAAACTCACAGCAGTCCTTCTATCTCTGTCTCTTGAGTGCTGGGATTCCAGGAGTGAGTCATCACACCCATAATTGTGGTGTGTGGTATTGGGGATTGAACTCAGGATCTTGTGCTTGCCAGGGAGATGCTGGAACCAGTGAGCTAAATCCCTGTCCCTGCAGCTGAGTTGTTAATAGCTAATCAAGCAGGATACCCCAGCTCTACATGTAAAACTAAAGCTTGAGAAATCCTCTGCTCAGAAAACCTTAACCTTCTCCATCCTGAGGGGGCCATGTCCCCAAGAAGTGACCTCAGTGGTATCCTATTGCACTTCCTGACTAATGAATCATCCCTTTTTCTCTTTCTCACATAATACACAAAGAGGTAACATTCCCAGTTTTACTCCTAGGATAAGGGCTGTTCATATTTTCTTCTGATGGTGCTTAAATTCAGCCTTCCATCAAGTATAGGCTGTGTGGAAAAAGAAGAAGGCAATAAGGAACTGGTTAAGAGATTTGAGTGAAGATTTGGAAAGATATTAAGTGGAGAAGGAGGGGAGGAAGCAGATCAGCAGAACAGTGTGTCGGTCCTGCCTACCACAAAGTTGGTCCTGTGAAGAGAGTCAGTAAACAAACAAGAAGCCAGCCTCCTCATTGCCTAGACATTTATTTAGTTGCTGGCATGTGCTCTTGTGCAATTCTGAACTCAGATCAAGGGAAGGTGTTTGGTCATCGAGAGGGCTTCGTTTGCTCCCGGCAGTTTGTGATGCTTGATGGTGTCCTTTATCCACTGTAGAAAAGGGGGCACTTTTGTAAATATATGTGGGGTTCTCCCATTTATACTTCCATGGCAGACAGTGGCCTCAAACACATTATTACAGATGACGGGGCCACCGGAGTCACCCTGTAAACAGAAAGTGAATAGAGTGAGGCAGTGTACCTCCTAGATAGTGTGCCTCCTCTGATAGCCTCAAACCCCTCTTTTTTATTTTATTGACACATTTTATACATACATGATGGTCACACTCAACTTTGAGAATTTGTATCAGTACATGATATGACTCAGTTCTCATTTTTCCCTATTCTTCTGCCCACTCTACGACCTCCCTGCCCACTATATACATAAGCTTTGTTTCATTTCTTTTTACCATCACATTTTTCTTTCCCCTTGTTACCACTACCTCCCTTTCCCTTTAAGTATTTTCTATTTCACAATGTCTACCATGTTATAGAACTCAATTATATCTTCAGTTTCTCATACCAGAGAAAAGACACAATATTTGCATATCTGTAACCTATTTATTTCACTTATGAGTAAGTTCTCAAGATACACACCTTGAGAACATAATCACATCCCACTTGGAATACAACTTTCCTGTCTGCCTGTGGCATGGGAGAAGGAAGCAGAGGCTCTGGGCGCCCTTCACTGTGAAGCTCTGACTGTGGACATTGTTACTGCATTGCCTCACTCTGGACCCGCCCTTTGTCCTCACCCCTGTTCTTGGGATGTTTCCCATGTAGAGTGATTGGAACCATTGGTTTCAGGCTACTGCTTAAGAGCCTGGAGGCAGATGAGCAGGCTTGACACTCAACAGGGGACTGAGCCCACTGACCGACACTGGGGTCAACTCTGAGAGGCCGCCTGGCTGTTATCCCTGCACAGGCAGGGAGCAGTTTCCTCATGCCAGTTTCTAACACAGAGTGCTGCAAGCTCATGTTTCCAGAGGGGCTCTGTTCGCCAGAATCCCTACATGGCAGACACCTTAGTTACATCACAGCTCTGGCTGCTCCCTTTCCTCTTCTCAAGAGAAATATCTGCCTTGTAGGTGCAGGAGTTTCTGCTTCTTGGGTCCTCTGCTCCAAGATCTGTCCAACAGACCCTTTCCCAACAAACCAAGTGTGTCATATTCCCATTCTTACTTGCAGGGAAGTTTTTGGAATCTTTGGGTCCCCAACACAGAGCTGAGTGGCAGGATGGAAAGGCCTTATTTTGTAGAAGTGCTGACACAACTCATCCTTCTGCACTATCATGTCTACCTCCTGCAGTGTACTCGAACAGGTCCCATTTGGGTCCAACTGTCCCCATCCAGTCACCTTGCACAGGTCACCTGGCTTCACTTGGGAGTTGCCCTCAGGCAGAGGAAGGAGCTGCACAGCTTTAGTCAGTGTGGCCTTTTTCTCCAGCTGATGGGAGAAAAGTGAGAAAGTCCAGGTCAGTCTAAACCTTCTAGGCCAGGACAGTGTGATGGACATGGAGACAAAGAACAAAGGGGGCAGAATCTTAGGTGGAAGGGTCAACACCGAACAAAGAGAAGTAGAGCATTAGGATGGGGCCTCTTACCTGTAGCAGCATGATATCCTTGTCTAATGTGTCAGTAGAAAAGTTTGGGTGTGGGATGATGTTTCTCACTTGGAAGATTTGCTTGGTCTTCTCATTCTTCTCAAGGTTATGGGCCCCCAGGGTGACTTCCATGTTGCTGCACAGGGAGGAGAGTGGTTTGAGATTTGGGCCACAGAGTCAGCTCCCTGGGAGTTGTGAAGAGCAGGCTGCTGCTGCTTTGCTTAGCACTGTGGTCCTTCAATCTCTCCTGTGCCATTTATTCTGCACTGTTGCCTTCTGAATGAAAGTTTACCTATCCCATTTCAACCTTTCAGTGTGCAAGTCTTTTCCCTTCCTAAAGAAATGGAGCTATATCTTTGTACCTAACACCTGTGCACTGAGCTATACTCAGTCTTTTTTCATTTTTAAAAAAATTTCCTCCATACTTGAACATTTATTTTGACAAATAGATTCTCTTATTCTCCCCTACTTACAGATTAGGAGTCTGAGGCTAGAGGTCTTAGCTAAGGTGATCCAACTAAGAGGAGAGGTGGGACTTGCCAAGCCCACATTCTCTTTTTTTAATTCAAATTTTTATTGGTACATTGTATATACATGTCATAGTCATTTTCAGCATTGAGAATTTGTACCAGTATATGATATGACACAATTTGATTCTCATTTTCTCTCCATTTCTCCTACCCATGCCACCCGCTATGTACGTAACTATCACATTCTATTCCCCTTGTTATTTACCCCTACATCCCATTTCTTTTTAAATATTTTCTATTTCCCAATATCTACTAGAATACTAGAACTCATTTACATGTTCATTTTCTCATACTAGACAAAAGATACAATATTTGCACATCTGTGATCTATTTATTTCACTTCACTTTTTACAGTGTTGCACTAAGTATGTAACTTGCCCTGAATGGCCTGAAACTTCTTTACTGACTTTTGTTACTGCATGCTTGAAACATATAACAGTAACATTCGTTATAAGACATTGGTACATGTACACATTTCACTTGTCTTTCTCTGACTCCTTCCACTTCCTGTTTAGTTTTTTTTAACCAGAAACATTTTCATTTATTTATAAAACCTTATAAATTTACTTATCATACATACATGTGATATATGGGGTGAAACTTTTGATCCTTCTGCCTTTCCTGCTTCTAATGGATATCCATAGTTTATATGCTGCCTCTGTATGATCTGCTTGATCTGCCTCTGTATGATCAAGTTGTAGCCCTTGTGGAGGACAGAGGTCCCTGTTGGGGTTTCTGTAAGTGTGGCTGCTGCTTCTCACCTTGCCTGGCAATGAGCAGCTGTCAGCACAAATTCTTCTTCCACCAGGACACCACCACATTGCCTTCCATTATTCCCACAGAGAAGGTGAATTAATGCCATATAGGGATGGGAGTGGGGTTTGGCCTCATGACCCCCGATGATCTCCTCTGAAAGAGAAGCTGGGAAGTGAGGTGACTGGGAGCAGCATGGTCAGAAGGGAAGTCTGAGGGAATTGAAGTTGAGGGTAGGGTTTGGAGAGCTCTGCCCACAGCAGGGAGAGTCCTGTTAGGTTCTGCAGGCTGTACTACTTAGAGATAGAAAAACCTTTGCTGGTCTTTAAGTCTTCTATTCCTGTTCTGAGAAAGGAAAGACATTGCTTGTCTTCTGTCCCTACTTTAGACATCTGTGTGGAGAAGATAGGTCTGCTGCATGGATAGCAGAGCTCAAGAAATCTTTTGGCAGACTTTCTCATTCCTCTTTTTTCATAAATCTTGTCAAACTCTTTGAGCTTCTGTTAATTTCCTGATTGATGGCACCTTCTCACATTTTATCTACAAGTTCATGAAGTTGGATTTAACAAAATCCTTATGTCTGAGGCCTAACCTGGTTTGTGTGACCTGCAAATGTTTTGAGCTGAGTGAATGATTGATCTTCATTCAGCCTCTGATCAGTCTTTGGTCACACATTACTGATGAAATTCAAGGAGAAAAAACTTTGGAGGAGAATGGAACCAAAGACAGGACACAATTGTAGTCCCAGCAAGAGAGAAGTAGAGATGAATCTAAAAATGAACTTGCAAAGACCTACAGTAGTAAAAGGGCAGTAGAAAAAGGGTTCCAATCCACTTTCCACTTCTGAGACCTGCTGCACCCTGGCCTGAGGTGAAGGTTGGAGGGCAATGAGTAATACAATTGGCTCTTAAACTGGATCTAGTCATAGCACCCTCCACCTGCTGGGCTCCCAACCCTGTAGGCTAATGGTCTCAGCTCTGCATTTCTAGTTTTGAGTGATACAATTTAATTACATGAATTTTATAGTTTTACACTCTCTCAAAATGATTTTTAAAGGGCAAATCACTTTCTGGATAATGAAGACAGTTCTGTGGAGAGGCTAACTCCTGCCAAATCCCATGGGAACACACTCCTTCTGCCATATTTAAGACTATCTAGTCAGCTTTGGATTTCTTAGTCTAGGTTTGGCATGGAACTGGGATTGTAATACTCTAAGCTATACTTGAGGATAAATCTTGACCAAAGCTGGCATAAGAGTCAGTAGCAGAGAGGCTTCTGTGGGATAGTGTCAGGATTCTGGAGTGGGGATGGACACTCACCTGTTGCAGCTTCAGTGGGCAAAAGAAGGGTCAGCAGGAGTAGGAGTACTGCCATGTTCCCAAGAAGTCTGCCTAGTACAGAAGGAAACCGTTTCTTCTGCAGGATGAACTGGGCATAGGCTCTGTTACCTCACTGAGGACTTATGGCTATGCTCCTCTGCTTTATATGAGTGTCATCATCCTAGGAGGTTTGTGGGCATTTTCTGAATTGGTTCAGGTGAAATTGATACTGTTACCACTAACATCCCTGTGGCTCAGTCACAAGGACAGTAAGAATAAAGACTAGGCATGAGGTTGCACTCAGCTTTGGAGGCCTTGGCTGAAGCTAGTAGCAGAGAGCAAAGAAGTTCCACAGTATCTGAGCTGAACCACGAGTACCTCCTTCCTCAGAGCCCTGTGGTGTTTTTTAATCTGATAAAATTATGAACAATTCCAGCAGGTTGGATAGAAGCAAGGAAGGCACATGGATCATACCCCTGAAAAGCAAATAATTATCTGGAATGGAGTGGGTATTTGTGCTTAGAGCACAGATGATAAATTCAGTGGTCAAGTTTGCTTTGCAATATGATATAAAGTCTGGATGACCTGTAGAAATAATGTGAAATTAGTCTTATCTAATTCCACCTGAAGGAAACATAATTTCTTATTTTACCTTCATCATAACTTGTGTTTTTAAAATGATTACAATGTCCTCTTTAAACATATTCTGAAAAAAACTTTTCTGAGACCTACAGTATTTTGAAAGGGGAGCTCAAAGATATCAGAAAATGGAAAGACATCGCTAGTTCCTGGGTAGGAAGACCCTATATTGTCAAAATGCCATACTCCAAAAACTGCTATGTAGACTCAATCCAGTCCAAAATGAAATTCTAGAAGCATTTTTCACAGATCTAGGTTAATAATCCCCAAATTTGTCTGGAACAAAAGAGACCTAGAACAGCAAAAGCAGTTATAGGCCACAAGGACACGGCAGGGGGTACTACAAAGACACTGGCATAAAAGCAGCATGATGCTGACAAAGACAGGGACTGAAGGATCAATGGAATAGACCAGAAAATGCAGAAATAACTCCAGACAGACTAAGCAACCTCATTTTTGACAAAAAAATCTAACAGCCATAATGGAGGAAGGATAGTTTCGCTAATACATAGTGCTGGACAAACTGGATTTCATCCTGCCAAAAATTAAAGCTAGATGCATGCCTTTCTACAGACACCAAAGTCAAATCAAAGTGGATTAGAGATTAAAAAATATTAAAACAGAAATGCTAAAATTACTGGAGGATAGGTTAGGTAGGACTCTTGGAGACACTGTCATAATGAAAACCTTTAACACAACCTCAGCTGCACATGAACTAGCAAAAAGGACCCACAATTGGAGTGTCACCATATTAAGGTCTTCTGTGCAGCAAGAGAAACTATGAACAGAAAGAAAAGGAAAACTAGGGCGTGGGAAATGAATTTTACTAGCTGTTCCTCAGTGAAAAAGGCTACTATCTCTAGTATATAAAGAAGTTTTAAAAGGGGAGTGTAACAACTCCTCACCTTGTCTCACAGTGAGAAGATGTTCGCACAAATTCATCCTGCACCAGAACACCACCACACTTCTTCACATTGCTCACAAGAAGAAGGACAAATACCATGTAGGGACAGTTGTGTGCCTTGGCCTCATGACCCATGATGATCTCCTTAGAAAGAGATGGAAGGTGAGGTGACTGTGAGTTGCACGGCCAGGCCAGAAGACTGAGGGAAGTGGGACTTGAGTGTGGAGTCTGAAGTACTCTGTACACAGTAAGGAGAGTTGTTTTAGGTTCTGATGGCCTCATTTCCATGGGGAGAATGGCCTTTGATGATCCCCAAGTTTTCTATCCATGTTGTGAGAAAAGAAGGACAGCGCATGCCTTCTACCTCCTACTTTACACAATTACATGGAAGAGATAAAGTCTGCTTCATGTTTGTCGAAGACATGGGTAGCATGTTTTGTTCCTCCTTTTTCTGATTTTTTTTCAACCTCTTTGAGCATCTGCTAAATTCCTGATAGGAGGCACTTTTTAATAATCTCCCCATGAGTTGAGCAATTTGAATATTTCCAAAATCCTAATGTCCTCAACATAACAACACACTATGTTCTCTGTTTTGAGCTGCTTGACTGACAGTTATTCATTCAACTTCTGACTAGTTTTTTTTGTGGTACAGTTTTTGTGGGATTCAGGCATATAGTCATTTTGGAGAAGGTTGGTACAGTAGACAGTGAAGAATTGGGGATCTTGAAAAGGGAGGAGAGAAGGCCCTTAAAATGAACTTGCATAGACCTCGGGTGGAGCCAAGGTAATGGAACAGTCACTTTACCACTCTTAAGACCTGCTCCACGCTGGGTTTCTCTCCTTGGCTGGGGTGAAGGGTGGAGTCCACCAAATAACGCCACTGGGTGTTACACTGGGGCTAGTGACACCCCACCTATTCCACAGCCTGTTGGTCTGAGCTTCACGATTCTGGTCTTGAGAGATGGAATTTCATCACTTACTTTTAAAACTTGAGTTTATTGGTGCATCTTAAGTAAACAGAATGATGACATTAATCACTGAGAATTTGTACCCGTACGTGATATGTCTTGATTTGTATTTTTTCCCATTTTCCCACCCTCCCTCCACAGCTCCTTCACAACCCTATATACATTAGCTTTTTTTTTTT
>PVIR01013209.1:0-42688 GCA_004026965.1 Petromus typicus
TAATGTTACAGTTTGAAAAGAAATAATTGAATTAGCTTATATCCAAAGACTTTAATCATTTTTTAAAATATAGCTTCTCAGAATTCCCCTGTAGATGAAGAAGTTCCTATGGACTGATCAGTAGGGTGGTTAAATAATTTCAATGATTTTATTACTTATCTTACATGCATTTTTTAAATACATAAAAGTGCTGAGCCAAGCAAATGTATAAATATAACACTAATACCAATCAAAACGTAGACAAAGAGAATCAGCTGGGATAGATGGTGGGAAGCAGGAAACTACAGCTTGGATTCATTTCCAGAATCGCCATGTAAAATTAGCAAAATTAAGTGGGGGACTAAAAATCTATTTTCATCTTTAGATAACACTATCAAATTGATCCAATTAACCACAATTTGAGAATACAAGAACTTGGCAGGCCTACAGGCTGTGTGGTATCAGCGCATGGACAGCTCACAGTGAGAGTCTGCTCATTTCCAGGAAAGGCCCACAGCAAGAAGAATCTGTTGGGAATTCATTAAACTTTGAAGGTGAAAGCCAACATCTTGGAAGGAAGAACGTGAGGAAACCAACACAACCAAAAACTCTCAGACACATGCCACCTATTTCTGACTCAAAAAGGCAAAATAAAAGCTCTTTCAAGTCCAAGCAGTTGGTCTGAATCTTACCAAAGTTCAGAAAAACAAGCTCTATGTGAAAAAGACTAGTAAGAAGGCATCAAGGTTTGGGGAATGTGTAAAAAGAGTAGGAGTATGTGCTGCAGAGGTCTTGGCCAGGACTAATAAAAACATAGGTGAGAAGTGAGTATCAGAGAGCTGCACCCAACAGATGAGTCCACAGATCTCTGAGTCCACAGATGAACCGCACTGCTCTCTTCTACTTCTCCTGACTTCTAACTGTAGATGAGAGCACTGTGAGGGACAACGTGTGCATTTAGTAAGCTGAACAGTTCAGGGCCACCTGTCTGGACATGAATGAGGAAGCCAAGCAGTAGATGAGAAGGGTAAAACATAGTCCCTGGTGTCCCCCTGGCTAAATGCACTGAACCATATGTCACATGCTATGTACTCCCTCCAGGTCTGTGAGCTGGAAACAGCTAGTTCTCAGGCCAGGGTGTGTGTGTGGGGGGTGGGATCTGCAATCATATGTGCTAATCAGTACCAGTTCTGAATAAATGTTGCTCTGGTCAGTGGCAATTGGTCCACCATAAGGCAAAGATTTAGTCTGCAGAACTACAGATACCAATTACTATAGCATTAATGCTGCAATGATACATGAACCATTGTTCTGAAGAATGAGAGGATGTGAATAATATTTGGTAGACAAATATGGAGCCATTTTGAAACAACAGGTATTGTACTATGTGACCAGTAAGAAGAAGTCCTTCTTGAAATAAAACATTAATGGAAAGAACACTTTATTAAGGGGAAAATAATAGAAAGAAAAAGAAAGAAACAATAACCAAAAAGAAAACTTTTCCTTACCAAACTGAGAAAAGAAAAAGGAGTTTCTCAGATATGTTCAAAACAATTGTGCTTAATAGTCACTCCCCAACAAATCATTAAAATATCTCTGTACTAAAACCAAAAGAGACAGCATTGACTATCACTTGAAACTAAGTATCAGAATTCATCATGAACTGAAAATCCCGCCCTGCTGCGAGGAAGGAGACTTCCTTCAACCTCACTTGACAGTTGCATTGTTAGAATACACAGTCTCCATCCTCTGAAAGTGAACGGTAAGATCTGTCCTCAAAGAAGGAAGGAAAACACAGACTCTCACATGCTGTGTGTTTCAATATTTATAACCCAGGGAGTGCTATAATGAGCCATTCTCCACTTGTAAGACAGAAAATGATGTAAGCCAACCAGTGCAAGAGTGGCACACTTTAGGACAGTTTTTCAGTCTGTTTCGATGCTAGCTATTCTAGCACTCAGAACCACTAGTATAGAAATAAATGGGTGGCAGTGTGGCTATGTCTTGAGATGAATAAAAGACCTTAGAGCAAAACACTGAAAGTAGAGTCAAAGACAATAATAACTAGAAGGGAACAGTTAATCCAATCAATGTGTTACACTTTGAAAAAGATGCAGATCAAATCATCCTTTGTATATTCAAGGAACAAAAATCACACAAGATGGAAGAAATCATCTGTAACAATTGGCTACTTTTATCACAACAATAATAAGAAGAAACATAAATTATTTATCTAATTAAAATAGTCAGACTTCTTTTAAAATTACATCTCCAAATCCATGCTAACTGGGTAACTTCATTACACCCTAATAGCAGTGCTAGTCTATCCCATAGTGCATTTGGCAAATCAATGCAAATGTCCCTAGATTATCAATATAACTCCATGTGCCCTGCAGCTGCTTTTATCCGGTGGAACACATTTATACAATGTGCTTTTAGTCTGAGAATAGCCTATCTCCACTGCCATGCTCAGTCATTCATTTTGATTCTCTTTTATTTAGTTTTCACTTGAAGCTTCACTTTTGGAGTATTTAATTCCTTTCCTTAGAATCACTGGTGATTGTAACCAACCCTTAACCAATCTTCTTTTTTAAGTGCATGAGGTGACTTAATTCCAAAATAAGTTTTATTAGAAGGTCTGACACTGCACGGGTTATTCTGCGTGGACTACCTCATCTATTATGAAATACGTATTAACTCACACACATTTTTTTAATGAACAAAGGAGAGTGCCTCCATCAACTCAGCAGTTTGTCAGTACTAATGATCCGTGATACAGTATTTATTAATTTTGACTGTCAAAAAGCCATTGTTTGAAATTCATTTTGTCTATAAAATAATTCCTTCTGACAATTAGTGATTTATTTAGTGTTCTTAAATAACAGATGTTCTTCATCTGTATAAGAAAAATTACTTACATCTGATCCGCTGCGTCAGTGATGGTTGAGAGTCCCTGCTCAAGCTTGTAATAAAGATCCTCATGTGCTTTAAAAAAAAAGAAAAATTACATCTTATAGGAAGATATAAGGTTATGAAAATGCAGAAGTAATATATTTATTATTTTTATCTACAAGAATATGAACTCTTGGAGTCTAACTATACATATTACAGACAATTTAAACTTTAAAATTTGACACATATACCTGCATAGGAATTCTTACTTTTTTAATAAATGAGAAGACTTCAGACCCTCCTTGAGAGTTTAATTACTGAAAAAATACTTGTCTTTGTATTTGTTTATAAAAAGAAGATACAAAGAATAGGTACAAAATCACTTGGTGCAAGTTCATGACTGTTTTCAAATTTGGTGATAAATTCCTAAAAAACTCAATAAAATATAATAGGAACAATGAATTTAAATTAATGTACAAGATGTTCTCAGGCTTATTGAGTTACCTTGATTGGTATAGAGGGTTAGTTTTAGAAAGGGTTATGACTAGATATCATTTTAATACAAATGTGAATCACAAGGATTTAATAACTAAAGTCAAATCCAAAGACAGAGTAATTATTCAGTAAATAATGTTTAGGATGACGGAAAGGAAGGCAGGATTACTGAGGCTGCACAGCTGATGTATATCATCTAAGCAATGTCCTCTAATTCCATGCGTGTTCAGTCCCAAATAGGATCGAATATTACATCAGGGAATACTGCACATTCTTTATAAAACTGGCCTGGAGACAGGACAGTGGCCACTCATCATGCATTCACCGCTTACAAATCATTTCAACTGACAGAATCATTTAATGTCTCTAAAAAGCACATCTCACATTGACAGTATTAACAGCCACATAGTACTGTCATAAATATAAAATGACATTGTGTAATATCAAAGAAAATACTGCAATTTATAAGCTTTTATACAAATGTAGTAAGATGTATAAATTGCCTCCATATATATATATATATATACATATGCAGAAGAAAGTAAGACTTGAAAGGAATCCCATTTTTTGAGAAGATAAATTTCAGAATAAAATAAGTAGAATGATTAATTTGAAGATCACAAGGTCAGTATTTAGTAGAACATTGAACAATAATGGCTGTGAAAGCTGTCCTGTTGTTGACTTCTGTCCCAGGACTCCATTTAGTTCTATTTGGTCTTATTAATGCATCTACAAACCAAACCTGCCTCCATTCCCTGCAAAGTGGCGTGACACTGGGAAGAGGTAGATCAGGCCAACCTCTGTCCTAGGGTCACCCTGATTTCTCAGACAGGCAAGGTGCCTCCTGCTCTGGTAGAAAGTAGCACCATCATTACTTCTGCTGTCTGCCATCTGACACACTCAGAACTACAGCTGCAGCTGCAGAAAGCCATGTGAAGAGAGGAAACCAGGGGAAATGCCAGACTGTTTTTAATGGATCACTAAGTATGTTTATGATTTTGGAAATTATTTTTTTGTTTTGTTTTGTTTTTGAGAAGTTTTTGTAGTTCAGGCTGGCCCTGAATTCAGCCTTAAACTCACAGCAATCCTCCTGCCTCAGTCTTCTGAGTGTGCTGGGATTACAGGTGTGAGCTACCACACCTGGCACTGTAGTGTGTGATTCTGATTGCTGTTGAGTGTGAGTCTCTACATGCAGCACTGTTGTATGTGGTTATGAGGATCTAACCAGTGCCCTTGCACTTGCAAAGCAGGCACTGGAAGCATTGAGGTAAATCCCTGGCCTGGAAATTAGGCTTTTAACCAAAGAAATAATTTAATCTTGAAAAGTTAAATCACTGATGTATATAACAAATGCATACAGGCATGGAAATTTAGCTCAATGGTTCCTGTGCCTGTCTTGCAAACACAAGAACCCAGGTTCGATTCCTGGTAACCACATACAACAGTGCCAGGCATAGAGACTCATGCTCACCAGCAATCAGAAACACATTCCACAGTGCCAGGTGTGGTGGTTCATGCCTGTAATGGCAGTACTTGGGAGGCAGAGGCAGGAGGATTGCTGTGAGTACAAGGCTGAGCTCAGGGCCAGTCTGAACTACAAAGCTGAAACTCTGTTTCAAAACAAAAACACATAAATTACTGAAAAGTTCAACTATATTACATTGCCAGCAAAGATCATTTATTTTCCTTTATAAAAGAGGAATTAATACTTCTTTCCAAAAAGTCTATATCTGCTTATTCACTTTATGTCAATTATATACTAACACATACTCTGGGCACATGTGCCCAACAATCCCTGAGGCAATAAATGGTTTTATTTATATTGCAAACCTTTTCTTTTGATCAGGGGAGATCCTGGGCCTGAGTAACTTTTTTGTAGCTCCAGTGGATGACACTGCTTTTGCTTCTCCTCTATCTATAGAAGCGGAATTTCAGACTTTCAAGTTGGGATAGGATGGTTTCTAGTCCCTCTTGTTACTGCTTCTACTCAAAAATGGCAGGGAACAGGGCTGGTTGTTACCTAATTTTTCCTGAGTATCAATAACTCTTCCTTCTTCTGGGCTCCCATGAAGACAAAGACATTTGCCTAGAGTCTGGGGGACACTTGTCTGGGGAATTACATATTCTTGTCATATCTCAGTGGGGTTTAAGAACTTGTTCTGGATGAGAGAAAGGCTTAGGGAAAAGGCAGGTATCTCTGTGCATGCACCACCAGTGTGGACACTGGCGAGTCCGCACTGACTGTGAGTTTCTTCTTCAGGACCTCAGAAAAAATATGCTATCCACTGTGGACATTCTGTGCCTGAAGCTGCTTGGATTTCTAAGCCATCATTAGCCCCACAGGACCGTCAGACATTCATTACAGTCTTGGTGGTCTTAGCACTCTCCTGACCGTGGCTTCTCCCTCTGACACTCTGGCAAGGATGCAACATCAGCCTGATCCCTCAAAGTGCAAGCCATGTTTTAAAATCCAGTGTACCTGACTCAGATACCAGATGACCTCAAGAGAAAATACTGTTTTATCTATAATCAGATGTTTTTCCACATGATTTTAGTAAGACAATGAAATGCATATAAGAAGAAGAATGTCACCAGTGTTTTTAAATATTATAATAAATCATTTTTCTATTATCTTCATTTTCTTGTTGGGTAGCAGGAAAATATGGAAATGATAAAAGCAGATAGTTAGCCCCATGTGATCAGACATCTAAAGACAGACCTCAGCAAAGTGGTGCTGGTGCTCATGGTGGGCTGTCTGTATGGAGGGGGACCAAGAAATGGACTATGTGAGTCTTTACAAGTAAGTCAGTAGGTACATTAGATTCAACTTCTTGGGGAACACCTCTGTGGAGGGGTGAGGAAAGTTGCTAAAATGAATTATTTGAGGAGCTTTCTGTAGAGAAAACTCCCAGGGAGCAATTCTCTTGATGTTTCAAAGTTTCGCTGTTTCTTGTAGCTGTCCTTATTAGTACAGCTTAGCACGGACATTTAAAAAAGCAGAAATGTCAGTGTCTGATCCTCTCAAAATTACAATGACAAATATGAAACATAGTAATATTGATAGCTTTCACACTCATTGTAAAGTCTATTATTAATTCTGTAATGAATGAAACAAAATATACACAGAAAATCAACTAGGAGATCTTCAACAAAAGTCTATAAAATGGCCAGGCATGGTAGTGCATGCTCTTAATCCCAGAGCTAGGGAGACTGAAGCAGAAGAATCACTGCAAGTTAGAGGGCAAATGAGTTATGTAATGAATTAAAGATCAGTTTAAACTACACAGAGAAATCTTATCAGAAAAAAAAGTCTAGTATATGAAAAAAAAAAGGACACAATATTCCAGAGAAAATAGCTTATGAAAGTAAAACTCAAACTTGCATGAGAAGATTTAAAACAAAATGAAATAAAAATTGGGAATAGACAGAAGAAACTAGAAAAGACATAAAAGGTTATAGAACAGAGAAGTGAAATGTAAAAAAATTAAATTGAAATAAATAACAAATATGACCTAAAGTATACATACAGAAGAAATAAAAAAGACTCTGTGTGTGTATGTTTGTGTGTGTATGTGCATACACAGAATTTGAATCCAAAATACAACAGTAAAAAAAAATTAGATACACAAAGTATAATACAAAGAAGCTTTCCTAAACTAATAAAAGATTATAATCTCTACAGGCGGATAGAGTTGGTTGTTACTTGATTCTCCCTGTGCCGCAGACTTTTACTTCTGCCTGAGCCTCCAGGAAAACATGGGCAATCACCTGGACATTAAAAAGGACAGCATTATTCAAGAATAGTCTGTATTTATGTATGAATGAAATAGAGGTATTAACTTTAGATTAAAAGTGAGTATTTTGGTGGAAGGGCAAAGAGAACTAAGTTACTAATAATGGAGAGAAAGCCCCACATTCCCTTTGATCTTACTGAATGTGAAAATTAATGAAATGATACTTGTAAGATACACAGAGCATTAAGTCTGAACCAAATCTTCAGGCTTCATATTCTTTCAGGCTTGCCTTTAATTATGAAAGATAATTTTAAAAATTGCAATCCTTTTATTGATCATTGCTCATGAAAGACTGTTTTTAAGATGTTACTACAGGATATAATTCCATGTAATGCAATAAAGAAAACAATGGCTAGTGGTGCAGTGGTGAGCACTGACTTACTTCTATAACAAAACCCCAAAACACACTGACACTCAGGACACAAAGCAGAAGGAAGTGGGATGGACACTGAAAATGAAGAAATGATATGAATTTTAGAGAGAGGAGTGAAATTGAGAAATAAATATATGTTGTAAAATATAAAATGAATAAGTGAATTATTTATTGTCTCAATGATAAGAATAGGGGCTAATAAAGCTAGCAATCTGGCTTTTACTTGTGAAAATCTGATAATTGGGAAAATATGAGTAAAGGAGGAACTATATACCTTCATAAAATCATTATTCATAATGAAATGTATAGCTATTCTTCAAAGATTAATAACTCTAAATAATGTTTTGACAAAAATGTAACCCATTTTAAATAAATAATAATCTTCAATAAATTATTTTTGAAGAATAAAGAATGATCATTTATTAAAAGTGAATATATTACATTCAGTAATTCAAACCAAATATATGTTACATAATAAGAAAATATAGCAACTTTACTTGATTAAGGTAAAATTCTGCTTTCTTACTGTAATAAAAAACCAAGAGATTCTTACATGTGATACATAAAAACAAAACAAAAAGCAAAGAACCAAAAATTCCACAAAAATATTTAAGTAAGTTATTGAACATATCAAAACTAAAAAGCAGCACAAAGACATACCAAACAAATGCAAAAGAAAGTGATGAGCAGAAAAATAATGCACGTTAAGTTTCTAAGCCTAAATTAAGACATAATACTCATACATACCTTTAAATAAGAATCGCAGACTCATTGTCCATAAAGCAGACAGATCATTATAAAATAGGACAACTGAATTTATTCTGTCCCAAATCAAATCAACTGTATTTTATATACAATATAAAAACATCAATGGGGTGCCAGGGAGTTAGCTCAGTAGTTCTGGTGCCTGTATTGCAAGTGCAAGGACCTGGGTTCGATCCCCGGTCACCACATACAGTCTTGGGTGTGGAGACTCATGAGCAGCAACCAGTACCACATACCACATACCACAGTGCTGGGCGTGGTGGCTCATGCCTGTAATCCCAGCACTCGGGAGGCAGAAGCAGGAGGATTGCTGTGATGTGAGTTTGAGGCTGAGCTCAGTGCCAGCTTGAACCACAAAGTGAGACCCTGTCTCAAAAAAAAAAACAAAAACAAAAAAAAAATCAATGGGTATGATACCCATCAATTTAACTAGTAAAATACCATTATAATGATTATTATTACATTCAGTGTCAAAGGAAGTTTTAAGTCTAATAACATAAAAATCATAAAAAATAGTAAAGACAATATTCCCCAATATCAATACAATCAACTATAAGCTGATGACATCATGAAATAAAAGTTCTCCTTCCTGTAAACAGAAGTGTGTTAGACAGCACTGGCCAGGAAAATAAAACACAGCCATTGACACAGGATAGAGAACGTAACAATGAAATCAGGGTACAATGATAGAGAGAGTGCAGCAATAAAATGTTCTGAGAAAAATAAAATTTATTTATTTAATAGCTGAAATAAACAGAAAGAAGTGGAAAAATGAAGGACAAAAAGTATCTTCAATTAAAAAGGAATTAGAAACAGAACACAGAACTCAATATAAAATATAAAACTTAAATTTCTAGAAAACCAACTCTGAAAGCCTGCGAGTTTTGTTGAATTGGTCAAATACTAGACACAATATTCAGTTTTTGGATACAGCAGTAAAAGCACGAAAATCATTGAAAAATAGTTAGATTTCCTATAAATTTAAAACATTTCATGTTAATTAAATTAAAGACACTATCAAGGGAATCAAAATAAAACTGTAGACGGGGAAAGTATCATTATACAGCATATATCTGAAGAGGGAATGGAAACATATCCAACGAGCCCTTAAAACTAAAGATCAAAACAAATAACCATGTTTAAAAGTGGACAAAATATCCAAAAAGACATCTCACTGTAGAGCACACAGAGGTACCAAGTCAGTACCCAACTGATGGTCCACATACATCAATAGGACCCTGTGAATGGAAACAGCAATGATATGTTACTATGTAACTACTGAAAGCTGAAATCCAATTCTAGTAGAGAAACTCATTGACTATTGACATAAATCAAATAGAAGACAGTTATTTTGAAAGATATTTAGCAATGTCTCACAAAATATGCTTTTAGCACAAAATGCACTAACCTCACTACCAGTTATTCACACAATATAGTTGAAAATTATTGTGCAGACAAAAATCTGCATACCGATGTGTATCAAGCTTAAATGATAAATGACAACTAGAAAGAATCAAGATATTCCTTGATAGGTGAATATATTATAATACATCAAATAATACTTCAGTGACCAAATGAAATTACATCTAAAGATACAAAATACATATAAGAACTGTAAATAAATTTTTCTAAGGAGAAGAACCTATCTGAAAAAGCTACACACTGATTTCAGCTACATGACATTCTGAAAAAGACAAATCTGTAGAGATAGTAGATCTGTAGTTGATAGCTTTTCAGTGGGAGAAGGAAGAAAAATGAGATTTTTTTTAGGTTAGTGAAGTATGATACTGTAAGATGGATGTATGATACTATCCATTGTCAACACTTCGGCAAGTATTGTACAGACTAATTTTAAGTAGGTACTTGATCTAGTAATAGAGTAATAATATCGGGGCCTTAATTTCAAGAAATGTAACATAAGAATAAATGCTACCTAGAGAAGCAAAATCAAAATAGTCTATTAATTTTAAAATACTATAAAAGGAAAAAGGTGTGAAAGGTTTGCAAGACTTTTGTAGAAACATGCTCTTTACATAAGTATGAATTTGTATACACATGTACACATGTGTCTGTATTTGTATTTGGCTGTATTTTGGCTCACTAAAAGAAACTGTCAGATGCTGTAAAAGCTTATATTAGGATTCACTTCACAGAAAGAAGAGAGATTTTAGCAGAGAAAAAATGGAAAGTAGTAATAATAATAAAATGTCTTTAGTGGTAGTATGCATAGTTGATATTGTGAAATAGAAAATATTTAAAAGGAAAGAGGGTATAGGGGTAAATAATGAGGGGAAATGAATGTGGTAATAATAAAGAAATAAGGAAACAAAGATTATGCATATAGAGGGTGAGGGTTGCAGGGCAGGGGGGAAGGAGAAAAATGAGAATCAAGTCGTGTCATATTCTGGTACAAACTCTCAATGTTGAATGCGATGATGATGTGTATTCATAATGTATCGATAATTTAAAAAACAAACAAACAATAAAATGTCTCTTTTGAAGGACATGTTATTGAGAAATCTGAAGTCACTTTAACTAAATGTAAAATTTAGTGACTTCAGTGAAATATTTATCATCATTTCTGAAAAAGAAAAGAACCACTGCCCAAATCATTACAAGTAACCAGTGTAAAAGCAAAACAAATTAGGTGAAAATATATTATTTCACGTAATTTTCACTAACTCTTAATATGGAAAGTTAAGGAAAACAATGTCACTTTCAAAGTCAGGAATTCTTTTTTTGTGAAAAACTTGAAAAGTGTAACAATTTCTGATCATCTTTTTGTCCTATGACATTCAGTCATGCTGTATCTAAATCTGTGTGGACATCGCCCACCCAAGAGCGCTGCAAATTCATACACTGGCTTTTCATATCAAAAGGAAGAGTCTGCCCATTAGCCCACAGTGGCTTACCGGAAGAGTCAACATCTGGTACAGAGGAAAGGAATGACTCTCTCTACAATGCTAGTTACAGCAGACGTCTCAATCATCTGCGGTGCTGAGGTAATGGAAGCCAAAACAACAGCGTATATAAAGGGTAGCATGAAGAGTACAGAAAACTGCTATAGAAGCAAAAGCTGATCCATGCAAAGAAACAAATTTACCATTAATCTCTGAGCTGTTCCTGCTGGAAAGTTCCATTCCTTTGTTGCTAGGAACCCACTCATGCCTGTACTCTCTACTTCAGTTCCCTGCAATTCCCCTAAAAAGGCTGTAAGTTCTGTAAATACTTATAAGCTCCAGGAGAGTGTCTTAGTCTGGGGACCCTCATTTATACATTCAAATCTTGTTTTTTGTTTTGTTACCCTGCCATTGTACCCTTGGTCAGGTCACTGGGAGACTACAGCTTCCAATCAAGCCTCATTTTTATATTTTATAACACGTATGAAAAATTTGTTTCACAGGTATTACTAAAATAAAATGTTTTATTGCACTTTTCTAATTTTATAATATGCATAAGCACATCACAATCAAACACAAGTGAGTGATTCAATTGAATTTTAAAACTGCAAAGGTAAGTTTATAAATGTATTTGTTCCATTAATTCTCCTGATTGTGTCTGTGAACTTCCCATCACTGGGACACAGTACCTGACAGCCACAGCTTAAGGGAAGACAGGTTTAAGTTAGCTCATAATTTTCAGAGATTCAGTGTCCAGCAGGCTGGCTCCAGGGCAGAAACATCACACTGTAGGTCAGGCGAAACAGAGATGCTTAGCTCATAGCAGCTGGAGAGTAGAGCAAGTTAACAATGCAGGAGGGAAATGGAGAAATGACTACAGCTACTGAAGTACTCCAGTCCACACCTACATGACCCATTCCCAGGAGCATGCTTTACTAATCTAATAGGCTTTTTAAAAAATTAGTATATATTTGTAGTACATAATGCTTATGTTCCTTGTGGAGAGTTGGTACTTGTACATAGTACATCTTAATTCCTTTTTATCATCCATTTGCCTTCTCTCCCTCTATTTCTTGATCCCCTTCCCCTTTGAGAAAGATCCATTTCCCTCCTTCCTGCTACATGATTCTTAATTCAGTGAGACCAACACAGCAGGATTAATGGTCACTTATGTTTAAAATCTTAAATGCAGGATTAAATGGTTGTGTCAGTGTGTTTAAGTGGAGCCCATCGCTAGCCCTCACACTGAAGATTGTATCTGCTATGACAATGTGTACTGTATCACGTTTATGAATTATTTTTAGCAGTAATGGTATGGAATTGGGAAGCTTTTTAATTATGCTGTTGCTGTTATTATGCCGTTCTGTTCAGGTTACTATATTAGAATATCATAAATGTAAACAATGAGAGAAAACAATAATGAAAAATATTTCCCATAGTTCTGGAAGTTAGAAGACCCAAGATCCGAGCATGAGTAGACTTAGTTTCCAGAGAGTACTGACTTCTGTCCCTTCACGTGACAGCAAGGATGAAAATTCTTTATTTTATTGCTTGTATAATAGTTGAATCCATGAATGAAGACACCTCCTTCATGGTGACATCATAGTGCCAGGATACCATATCCTAATATCATCACTGTGGAGGTTCAGATTATAACAAAATAATTTGACATAGATAAAATCATTCCATCCATCACAGAATTATTAGGCAATTTGTACTTATGTTAAAATTTGGAGCAAAGCTTTTTATTTCCTTTGCTTTGATCAGGGTTATAGAAGAGGAAATTGAAACTAAGACTCAGTTCTCTTTCTGTCACTTCAATATAGCCTTCTTCCTTTACTAGCACCTTTCCCCAGTGACTTCCCATAGACTATTCTACACAGAATGGTCCTATTATTGGAAGCCTTTTCATGGTTTTGGCCACAAAAATAATGTATCTTCTCCTTTTCATTATAGGAGTTTGAATCCACACACTGTTATTGTCTTCAATTCATTACTTATGAATCCCTGTCATCTTGCAAAATACACATGATATTGTTACATTTTAGATTTCTCAAAAATAAAATGTAGGAAGATACAGAAATTAGCAGACTGCTGTATTTCTTTTCAAAATTACATGGTACCCAAAGTATAAGTTGTTATAGCATGTCTAACTAAATAAATAGGTCACAATATTGTGAAATACATGTTATTACTTTCAAAATCAGGATTTTTTTCATGAATAAACAGTTTTCAAAAGAGTGATGCTACTATATTTTCATCCATCCCACAAAGATACTCCAACATGAATAAATTATCAAGATAAGAGAGTTTGTGACTGCCAACAAAAGCTAGTCAACATCTTGTTAATTATCCTGACTAGTTCACTATATACTATAAAGTTGAAGGATCAGAAATTAGTGGTCCTTAAACTACATATAAACTACAGCAAATAATATGACAAATGTTCAATATAATAATTTGTTTTAGTTCTTTAGCTCAGTAAGATCTGTCCCACTCTTATCATTTCCATTATTATTTTTCTAATAAAGTTTTCCCTAGCAGTGAAGAATAAATTTAGGATTTCCTAAGCTATGAGTATGGCCTTGTTTCCCTGGCACTATTCATTCATTCATTCATTCATTCATTTTGAGATGAGGTCTTGCTAAGTTACTCAGGCAAAGTTGTAATCCTCTTGCTTCAGCCTTTCAAATGGCTAGGATTTCAGGTGTTTACCACAACTGTCTCTGTTTCTTTAATCCATGTTATGTTGATCGAGAAACAGAACTAGAAAGTTCATGGAATTTCTAGACCAACATATACTCTTATGAGATCTTATATATTAACCATTATATCTAGAAAAGTACTAAGAAGTAACTGTGATCTGTGTGTTCCTTTTGAATTAAATAGCTTTGAAAACACAAGAAACAGCATATATATATTTATATATATATATATTTATATTTATATATATGAATATATATATTCACACAAAGTCTTACTTGAAGTAATGGAGAAATAAATCAATGCTTACTTTTTCTGTAATAATCACTAAAGCAAGATTATTTGAGCATGAATTTAATAACTTCTAACCATCAACCAAAGAGTAAACTCAAACCAACTGATAATTTTTATCACAATAAACTGAAATGACCTAATGATGAAGAAAGTTAAATTAAAATCACTAGCAGGCATTACACTTGCACTTCTTCTGGAAGGGTAAAACAAAACCATTTTAAAATAACAAGTTTAATTACAAAGAAACGGAAAACCATAAACACTTTCTGCTATTCCAAAGAAGATCTACCTAAGAGTGACCATTTTCTTTCAGCTTTCATTTGCTCTATGTGGATGCTGGATATTTTTAGCTAAAATTTTATGGCCATACATCTTTTGCTAGAATGTTGGAGACAAGTAATTTCATTACTGCAGCTTCTCTTTGTGGAACTTTTTTTTTCCCCAGGGCTATTATCCTAAATGTGGGTATTGATGGTGCTACCCATGGAGTGTAAGCATTATAGCTGCATAACTTTTAGATATTTTATATAAATCTTTGCTATAATGTCACTTCTGGCAACCAGCTGTGCTGTGATATGTCACAATGATGAATCATCAAGCATGGTAAAATCTAAAGGACAGTTATATAAAAACCAGTATTAATAAACATGGTTTTCACAAGTGCAAAATGAGCATTATGAGCATTTGCATATACTCTGAAACTTTCCATAGCATTTACTCCAATGGTTCCATTACTAGCCATGTTTTAGGATCATAATGATTTTCATGTGCTGCTTCACAGAGAAACAAAATCCTTCTTAGAACACATTCAAGACTGACACATTTGTATAATGTGAAATCATATCATAGCAAGACCTTAGAAAACTACACCCGACTAGAAGTCTAGGTAAGATTCTGTAGACTCCTTTCTCCCAGATGCTTCCTGTTAAGCACAAAAATAAAGACAAAAAATAATGAAAGACACAAGGAAGATGAAAAGAAAGAAGTGAACTAGAAATGACATTGGAAGAGCATTAGAGGGTCAAGGCATCTCATGTGCACTGCCCAACAGATACATTCACCAAATACCAGCATTTCTTGACTTCCCTCCTCCTCATTAAAAGGCAACAGATGAGGGAACAGGAGTGTTGGATGTGCCACAGATCAAAAGAGAAGATGGATAGCAATGGATAGCCCTGGAACCCTGGACTGGCCAGAGATCTTACTAAAAACAGAAGCTCAGAAACAACTCCTTCTACACTAGACCACTGGGCCTGAGAATCCTTTCACTAACCACAGAAGAAAATTTATTGGTGAGGGGAGTCTGCACCACAATTAGTCTCCTAAAAAACCCTCTCAGTGACTCTTCCCTCAGCTTGAGCAACAGTGTGCCTGGCCTAAGCAAGCTTGCTTGAGCCCCTCTCACAGCACCAGCAGAGTTCAAAGGAAGCCTCAGGCACCAAGAAGATAAACCAGGCTGATCAAATTCATGCCACTCATCACTAGATTGTCATCGGACTCACAGTCTACAGAAAAAGGCCACCTACTGTGTGATTAACCTTAACACCATGATAATGGGTTAAATAAAAATTTAAACAGAATTAGAGCTTCTTCTCATGGCCCTATCTAAACTATAATTGGTATATTAAGAAGTCACTCATTAGAATAAGAGCCAACATTGTCACAAAATAGATGAAAAAAAGACAATCAGTAGAGTCCAGCAGAGAAACTACTGACATGTTAGAATCATCTAATATAAATTTTAAACACCTACCATGAAAAGCCTTTCATAAATCCTTACAAACTGACCCAAGGATGTAGTTCAGTGGCACAATGCCTGCCTTGCATACATGAGATCCTGAGTTCAATCTCTACTACTACAGATAACAAAAACAAACAAAACAAGTCATTAAAAATTATCTCAAAGCAAATAAAAATTTAGCAGAATGTAAACTGAAATTATAAGCTGAATCAAATTAATATTATAAAACTGAAAAAAAATCCTCAGAAAGTCATTAGATGGTCTTATTAGTAGAGTGGTAATGACGGAGAATGAAAGAGTAAACATAATAATAAGTCAAAATGATTTTTTTGATCTGAATAAAATGAAAACGGGGACCAAAATAATATGAATGAAGCTTCATGAATTTATCAGAAGGAAAGGTCTACTGCAAATGATCAGTGTCACCAAAGGCAAGTAAAAAGAGGATAAAAGAATACTCTAATAATTATTTAAAACTCCCCAAATTTGGTAAAAGATATTAATCCAAATATGGGAAAGTGAAGGACAACTTACTGGACTGAAGACTTACTGGGATTATTGTGGACATCTGCCTCACTCTGTGAGATCTTAAATGACAAGTATTACTGTACTAGGATTATTGCCCTTGAGACTTACTCAGACTTACTGGGGTTAGGGATGTCTGCCCTGCTCTATGTACCCTTCAACAACAGGGATTATTGTGGGACTTCCCTGTGTTACGGTGCTAGGATCATGGGTTGAAGGCTTGAAACCAAAACAATGTCCAGATAAGTTTGGCTTATGGGTTCTTCTGCTCCCATTTCTGCTGCTGCAGTATCTGGCCTTTGGCTGCCACTGCTCAGAGTAGCAAGAGTCAAGCCCGGGCTCAACCTTTTTACTCAAGGTTCTGACTTTGTTCTTTGTCGGTTATTAATCCTTTAACTGTGGGACTATTGGGGGATTGAAGTTTGCCACGAAGGTTCTAGCTGCATCTTCTTCCCTGGACTCCCACAGGAAGGGATGTGCCCTCAACAGTTAAAAAAGGTTCTGAAAGGTAAAATCAAACCACATAAATCACTCTTCCATGTTAAATTGTAGAATTAGGATCCAATAATCAGAAAGCACAGCCTTTGGAGAGGGATAGACATGGAGACCTAGGGAAGAGAGAAACAGAGGAGAGATTAGAAATATCCCCACACAAATATGCATCAGTGGTTTTCATCCAATAAAACTAATTCAACAAGGAAGAATAGTATTTCCATTGTGATGGTAGAATTTTGAACATTTATAAGGAATACAGTAAATGTTGATCTAAATCTCAGTTCTTTAAAAAATATGTGAAATGGACTCAGAGGAAAAACATAAAACTATCATTCTTTTAGGAAAAAATAATAGTAGAAATTCTTTTGTATTTATTATTTATATTTAGTGTAATGCAAAATGTTCTTAGGCGTGACATCATATGCTTGATCCATAAAAGAAAAAAATTGGTAAGGGAGACTTCATCACATAGATAATTTAAAGAATGACTGCAAAAATGTTGAAACAACAGATGAGGAAATATTTACATAGCATATATCTACACACACAACAGTGAACCTCCAAATATTGGCAAAGAAATGGAGAAACTAGAACATTGATACATTGCTGGTATTAATGTAAAATGAAACAGATGTTCCGGAAAACAACTTCAAGTTTTCTACAAAATTAAATATGGGATTATCACACTGAACAGCACATGCATTCTTGTGCATTGAGTGCAGAGAAAGAAAAACTCAAGAAGATGTAGCACCATGCAAAAGATGCTCACAGTAAGTCTGCTCAAAATATCTGAAAACTGGAAATAAATCAAAATTCTTTGAGCAGGTGAGTGCTTAAAGAAATTGTGTTTCAGCCATATCATATGTTAATAAAAACTGTGGTAGGTCACTGATTCGGAAAGGGCTCCTGTGCTGTACACTAACAGACCAAAATAAGGTGGAGTTTACAGGAGCTGTGCTTTACTTAATTGCAGGAGACAATTACAATGGGCCCAATTAAGTTGTCTGCTCTTTACTTCCATCTCCTTCAAATGCTGCTCTGTCATGTTACTGATTCGAGTCTTTTACATTAGCATTGGTTCTAGAGGCTGCCAATTCACCAGTTACTTTGTGGTGTTTCTCTTTTGTTTTGCTTTATTCTGTTCTGTTTATAATTGTTCAACTAGACACAATTATTTTTTTTTAATCTGAAAGTGTTACTTTCAAACTTATGGCACCCTCCACAACAATAAAATAGAACAGACTATTGATATATTAACCACCTTGATGGATCTTCACAGAAATATTTCAATTGAGAAAAGCCAACTCCAGAAATAAACACATCCAGAAGCTACATGTGGTATGACTTCACTAACATTACAGTGCTGAAAGGATATAATCTTAGAAATGGAGAACAGTTTAATGATTGCCAAGGATTCAGGGAATGATGAGATATGAAGGAAGTGGACATGGTTATAAACTGCAAGAAGAAGTCCTGTGATGAGGGAAATGTCATGTATCTTGACCATGCGTGAACACCTTGGTTGTAGTAATATTTTATAATTTAACAAGATATTTCTATTGGAAAAAATTAGGCAAAGATACAGAAATAGTGCTTAGCACTTTGATTTTCTAAGTTCCTAAAGAAGTTTCCAATGCAGTTTGTGGATACTTTATCAATTCAGTCACTTAATGAGGGGAATTTGGTAACTACTCCTGCTTTTAATAGTAATAGTGCTCTAAGGAAAACCATTTCCATAGGGGTAAATGAACAGAAAGTGTTAAAATGTGGCCATGTTCATCACAGAGCTCTGGTGGGGAACCTATGGCATCCATGATAGATGTTTTTCTTTTAAGAAAAAATGTTCATGTACTAGTTTTTTTTTCAAAATTAAAACCTCAATATTCATGTTTAATTGCAGTGCTTGAACTTAGCAATAAATAGGTAGATTTGGTGTTGTAGTTTGGGCATTCATTTTTAAAAGGTTCACCATCAAGGCCATAGAGAAATAAAAAATAAACTTCAGGCTTAGTTAACTTATACTTATTATGAAATACAAAAGTATATTCTACATTTCTTGTGTTTCATGTCGAAAAAGTAAATAGTTGAAAATCTGCACTAGACTCAGGAATCATCCCTTTGGACAAAGATGAAGACCAAAACTTTCTAGAAGCAAGCAACAGTCATCCCTGGTGATAGCAAAGACCCTAGATGCTTCTGGAAAATCAGCAGTAGGCAGTCTTCCACTCCAGCTCTCTCTCTTTTTTTTTTTTTTTGCTGCTGCCAACAATCCTCAGATGAATCTTCCATGCCCAGAACCAAGCTGACTCAGTTCAGCTCAGCATTCCCACTCAAGCTGACTCAAATAGTTAATCTACCACACTAAACCCATTTTCAAAGAAAACTTTGCTATAAAATTATTAAAAATAATTTCTTCAAATTTTAAATTTGACAAAAATGCAATGTTATGTTAATATATAACAATGATTAACTATTAAAATATGTAACAATTTCATAATCATGTAAAATTTGTACTCTTTGTATATAGTAATGGGGGAGAGGGTGGGCAGGGGAATGGAAAAAATGAGAACTAAGCTGTATTATGTACTAGTACAAATTCTAATGTTAAGTGTGAACATGATGTGTATATTTTTGTATTATGTTTTAGTTAAAATAGTTATCTTAAAATAAATGTCATATAAGCTTCACTGGAAAATTAAATGTCTTAAAATATAATGCTACTGTGTCACAGTGTGTCCAAATGAGAATGTGAAGGGTTAATGAAGAACTTGTGCACAGAGAAGCCATATGTATCAAGTACAAAATAGTGAGCAAAGCCATAAGGCTGATGGGAAGAAAATGAGGCACTATCACTGCCAGAGGTGACTGCTTTTCAAACCAAGTGATACCCAAGTGGCATGAAAGTCTGGTACTCAAATTAGCAGACTATATTTATCCTAAGTAACATGGAATAAAATGTGATGAAAGGTGTTACAAATCATTGGATTTCATACTCTAAAACACAAAAATCCTTTTGCATTATACCATTTTTCCTTCCTTCCTTTTTATTGTATATTAAGCAGAATAATTTAATTATTTCATAATTACTAACATTCAAGTACATGATACTTGCAATGAGATCAGTTATGTCTCCCCATTAAATTTAACTTTTGTAATTCTAATAGTCAAGGTGACCAATAGTTGGAAATAGTCATTAGGGACATAATTAAAGTAAAATGAGGTCATGATATCAGGGGACTCATCCTATAGAAATAGTGTCCTTTTAAGAAGGCAGCAGAGTTCTCTCAATTCTGCTTACCCACAGCAAAGAGCAGGAGTAGACACAAAGAAGAGACAGTGACATGTGAGCCAAGAAGAGGACCCTCTGTAGAGTCATGCTGGTACCCTGATCTCAGACATCAGGCCTCAGAAACTCAGTATGCTGTGTTGCTGCTGTCATTTTTTTATGAATGAAATGTGTTCCAACCAAATGATATCTAATCAGTTTTGTTTTTTGTTTGTTTGTTTGTTTTGTTTTTTATGCTGGTGGTGAGTCTACTTCGGGAGATCAGTCTTTCTGAAGCCTGATGTTCTTAATTCTATCTTCATAATGCAAAGAGTAAGTGTTAGCACACATAGTGCTGAGTGCTGCAGTTTTTGGAGGGCTCTGAAAAACCCATTACATTATTTAATTTTGAATGGCAAAGAGTTATTCTTGGCTAAGTCCTCAGGACTTCTTTAAAACCAAGACTATCTGCTGCTATAAGTACTTGCATTAGGTACCACTGTGTGTGTGTGTGTGTGTGTGTGTGTGTGTGAGTGTGGTGTGTGTGTGTGTGTGTGTGGTGTGTGTGTGTGTGTGTGTGTGCATGTGTGTGTGTAAATAAGACCCTGTATGTCGAAACTGTTTTGGCTCTGTTACACTAACCACTCTCTCCACTCTGTTATTGGCATCTTCCTATAACTAAACTAATATTTCTTTTTCCTTCCTTTCCCCCCTTCTCTTCCCCTCCCCTCTCTTCCTCTCCTCTCTTCTCTCCCTCTGTCAGAAGCAGCAAATAAAATGAAGAAAACTCATACTTAAAGTGCTTGTATTATGTGACAGTGTTGAGATTTCTTATGCAAATTAGTGCCCAAATCAGAATAAACTCAACTGCTATGGAAGCCCGATTATTTTATTTCCATAATACGTTAAGCCCTTTAATATTTCAAAGAATGTTTTCTTTCAAAGTGGGAGCATTAAATTATTTTTCATTTTAGTTTGATCTTAAAGATAAAATCATGCACACCAAACATGAAAACGATAAGATTAGTACATAAATGATTCATTTTAAACAATCATTGTTGTTTAAAATTCCAATAAGAGCAAGAAATTATACTCTTCTATCTAGAGTACATTTTATTTTTCTTATAAAACTTGTATAGGTCAACTTTATCACATAGTTGTTTATCAACTGATATAAAACCTGAAATATATTCATTATATTTCTTTATCCATATTATATTGCTGCATAACAATGACCACAAACTTAGTGGCTGAAGATTATACAAGCTTATTATTCCACAGTATCAGCAGAGCAAGAGTTCAAAAGATCTTAGAAGACTGTGGTTTGAGATCTGCTGAGGTTGACTTCCGCTCGGACCCGCTGATTATGCAAATCTCATCTGTGTTTCAAAGTACTCAGGTCTCTTCAGACATTAGAGGGATGATAGGACAGTCTTCTGATGGTCCTAGAAAACTAATTTCTTAGTTTTTCTAAGATTTTTTTTTCAAGAAGAGGAACATTGAAAATATCATTACACACTGTTACATGTAAGAGTTAAAACAGGAAGTCTCACCAGCTATACAAAATTCCTGAAGAATGTTCTACCTCTTCAACTATTTTTCTCATAATCTACTCTAATGTTATATAATATCTTAAAAATATATTAATCTTCTTCAGTGTTCCAGCAGTTTAAATATTTCTGATTATTTCAAATGTTATGAAGCATTTTTTTTTCAATTATTGTGCAAAGCATGACTTAAAAGTACCTCTTGATTAACAAGATACCATTATAAAATGTGAGCCATTATGCAGATTTGAATTGTAAAACCTATGCTAAGTACAATTAAAAATAAGAAAATTATGTTTAAGCAGAAAAATGGGTAAGGGATGATTATATTTTGATATATTGTAAATTCTGACTAAAAATAATATCTGGGATAATTGTCCTGACTGTGTATGAATGTTAAACACAAGTGATGAACTGTGAAGAGAAATTTTACATGAGGTAATTTGGGGGTAATTTATACCCAGAATGAGAAGGAAGGAAAAAGAAAAATGTTCCTAACTTATGAATAGTCCTCAATCACCTATCAGCTACCTTATTTGTGGGTAAGAAGAAAGATTAAAACTGTGAAAATTAAAAAAAAAATCATCACTGATGAAAGAGATAAGAATAAATATGAATGGCTTCATGAAAGAAAATGACAAGGTTGAACACATACAATGTTTATTTTTGTCAAAATTCTTCAACTTATGGCCTTAAGTTCTTCTACATGTAATAGTTGAACTATGTATTGAAATATTAGACCATATGCTACTAGAATGATTCTGAAACATTAATGTACATGGTGTAAATTTATTGAACAAAATGCATTATTATTTCAATATTCTGTTGTTTATTCAAATTTACCTCTACTTTATAATAATCCTAGGTAGCTCAGTTCTAAATGACAGTCTCATTTATTTCTGAATATTATACTCTGATTTATAAACCATTGTTGAACAAAAGTAAGCTTCTTTGCATAAATCTTGCATAATGTTATGCTAATCTTAATCACATCAGTTATTATTAGATAACAGAAATCATGTACTACAAAGGATAAAGGTGCAGTCTACAATAGTGGTGACAGTGATGCTTTCACTGACATTGTTTATATCACTGGTTTAGTATTATTATCATATTCTTTACAGGTAATGCTCCCACTAATGACTGCCCTCTGGCTGGACCAAGGCTAAGGTCCGTTTTTCCTCCATTGTACCACTAGATAATTTTTCATGTCAATATATTTCTTGTGATACAAACCTAAAGTGCTCCTTCAAAGAGGAAAATGAAATTGGAGAATATTGTGCTAGAATCTCCTCTTTGTCCAAAATGCCTTTGAGTTTCCTGGAACATTTCAGGAGAATAATTATCCTTGAGTGTGAAGTAGTATAGAGGAATGGGACAGTCCAAAAGATGTCTCAAAAACACTAGCACATCTCGGTTTCCTCTATTAACTTTCCTTGATCCCCTTCAGGTCCTACCCTTAAAAAAAAAAGTTCTACCTGTATTATGTTAAAGCAATATAAAAGCTAGTTTTTTCTGGTTTGTTGAGAAGCAAAGATATAAAAATATTTTCATCCTATTTAATCTATTAATAATATTTTATTTTTCATATGAATTTCCTGGTAGAATATATCTAAGAACAACTATAAAGTACTGGAGTTATTGCATTGCCTCTTGGTCTCAAAAATCATTTAATTAAAAATAGTGCAAAATCTATTTGATCTAAATAAATCCTAGTTCAAATACAATCTCTCTCTTTCTGTGATGGTAAAGTAGAGATATAACTAATCTACTTTCCTCTATCAAGACCCATAAAAACTGAGCAATAAAATATAATCAAATTATGCCATTAGCAAAAATGAATTTTTATCATCTGTTAATAGCTAAATAATAAATTATTTTTCAACAGCTTGTTAATGAGATGAAAGATAATTAAGAGTTGTGATAAAAGTTCTATGGTATCAAATTTAATGATCAGCTTATTTCTTATGAAAAATGGAGTTATATCTGCCTTCAGAACTTAATTATCTCATCACAGCCAAAAATCAAAACATGATCACTTATGAAGAAACAATAGAACAATGTCTTTTCTTTTATAGTTAAGATTTTAAATTGAACATTCTTATTTTGTTGAGAAGATAAATTTAATATTGTTAAATATTTTGACCTGCTCTTAATGTCACTCTTATTAATAGTACTATTTAGTTTTTGTTGTGTTTTTATGAATTTTTAAAATTGATTTTATTAATACATTTTATATATACACTATAATCACATTCAACATTGAGAGTTTGTAGTAGTAGATGACATATCTTTTTTTATCTTTATTGGTACATTAAATGTACACATCATGATTTATCTTGATTCTTATTTTTTCCCTTTTCTTCACCCTGCCTACAACTGTCCACCCCATATATACGTAAGCTCATTTCCTCTTTTTCTGCCATCAAATTTTTTTCTTTCCCTTTTTTACTTGTCCCTGTCGCCCTTTTCCCTTTTCCTTTGAACACTTTCTCACTACTTCACATTACCTATCATACATTTGGAACTCATTTCTGCCTTCCATTTATCATAGCAGAAAATGGTGCAGTATTTACACTTCAGTGTCCTATTTATTTTTACTTAAGAGCATTTCTAATATTTAGTTTATTAATATTTCATTTTTTAATCTTAGTACTTTCATCTTTTTGTATATGCTTACATTTTTACAACAGTACATACATTTATGTATGATACATACAGCAAACGTGGAAGAACAACTTTATAAATATTATTTTATGTGTTTGTAAATGACTGATGAATAAATATACCATAATGAGATTTTCCTCTAAATAAATTAATGACCATGCAAAACCATAGGTTTAATTTGCCTCTTAAGTAATTCTACACTGGAGGGTGTGTCTATACTTCTCTGTTACAGCTTGTACCTAGATGTCTTTCTATGTCTCAAGCACTCATAGGCAGGACTTATCAGAGGTGGCTGAATCTGGGATGTGCTGCTGGGATCAAGACACAATGCTATGCTCAAGAGTGAGTGTTCTCCACCTAGATAAAATACAACAGACAGAACGAAGGCGATCACTAGCCCACTGTAACTCACTGTTTTTGCTGTCTTTTGCCTGCCATAAATTATTTTTCCCCTGTGATGCCTTCTACCAGTCCTCCTTACATTAGAGCTAGCCGGTGATGGACTGAGACCTCTACAGACTGTGAGCTGAGATAAACCTTTCCCTTTTAAAATTTGGGTGTGAAGTATTTTGACTCATCAATGAGAAAAGTAATTAAGATATTACCTTAAGTGATAGCATATTAAAGTGCATTGAGTTTCAGTTTATTTATCTTATAAACAACAGAACTTCTTTTCTCATGAAAAAGGAATTTTCTCATGGTTGGAATTTGCTTAGAATCCAAGTTATGTAAGACAATAGCAGATTGATATTCTGGAAGTGAGGCTATTGGCCTAAAATTGCCATGACAGAACATCATTGTACCACAGAATGTAGTTTTAAAACATTGTAGTAGTAGAAAATTGGTGAACTTCGAGAAGTAACATCTTGTACTCTTACCCAAGGAAACAATGATCTCACATCTTCTTGTTATACAGCCTTGAGCATCTTAACTCCTCTCAACTCTTTTCCTTCAAATATACATGAACACACAGACTACTACGTTTTACCAAGTATTTTCAATAATACTTATAAGTTATGCTCTTCTGAATGAGCTCCAGAAACATTACTCCGGTGTCTACAGGATAACTGACAAAGTTCAAGCTCAACTCAATGCACACTAATCTAATATTCACTAACCTTCATTTTTCCTCCTAGTAACATCTTTTTTCATATCACTGCTATGGCCATTTATCAATAATAAGCCCACATTTTCCATCCCACCACATCCTGATTTTTTTAGTTCTATTGATTATAAATTGAAATTGTCTTCAACATCTCTGCAACTCTCCACCATACTAGACTAAGAAATCAGTCTTCTATCTTCCTGAATACATTACTTCAGCGTTTTCTCAGCCTTTCTGTATATTGTTACCCACATAAGTGAAGCCTTCTTGGTTTCTTACATATTATCTACATGATTTTGTAGTACATTTAAGTTTAAGTCTCCTCCTCCTCCCCTTCTTCTTCTTCTTCTTCTTCTTCATCTTCTTCTTCTCTTCTTCTTCATCATCATCATCTTCTTTTTCTTCTTCCTCTTCTCCTCTTCCTCCTCCTTCTTCTTCTTCTTCTCCTCCTTCTTCTCCTCCTCTTCCTCCTCCTCCTCCTCCTCTTCCTCCTCCTCCTCCTCCTCCTCTTTCTTCTTCTTCTTCTTCTTCTTCTTCTTCTTCTTCTTCTTCTTCTTCTTCTTCTTCTTCTTCTTCCTCATTTTTATACTGGGGATCAAAATAAGAACCTTTTGCTTATGAAGCAGATGCTGGAACCATTGAGCTAAATATCTGGCCCAGTAGAAGCTCCTTTGCATGAGATTTCATCAAGGTAAAATCAAAGAAGAGGGTGAATATAAATTATTTTGTGAAGTTGATCTCAGAAAGTACTGAAAGGCAATGGAGAAGTATGAAATTCAAGGCAGCGAAATACTGGTGTGCTTGAGTACTCTATGTCAATTTCGTGAGACAAAAGATAGATGAAGATGTCAGAGTCTAAGAAACATATGCTTAACAGAATAGATACACTTAAAGTGAGATTTATTTATACATGGATATGTCACAGAAAATGCATTATTTATTCAGTAATATGTGTCAATATTTATAATAAAAATTAAAAACAAAATGGAAAAGAAAATAAGAATAAAATAATAATTGCTTTGATGAAATGTAGAAGAGATTAAAAGAAAGAAAGCCAACTCCCAATTCTTTAAGAAAGTGTAACATACTCATATCTGGGAGGTTGAGTTAGCAAAATTTATGATGAGGGAAATTTCAGCTTAGATAATGAGAACAGTGTGCAAAGACATGAAAAAAAGTTAGAAAAAAGATTTGGAGGATGAGATAATTTGGAAAATTTAAATCATAGAGGTAGACAAATAGAAAGAAGAAGAACAGGTAAAAATCATAGAATGATAAGACAGGGCCTAGAAAAACATAAAGATATAGCTACACTAGTGAGAAATATGCATATTTTACAAACATAGTTCATTATCACTTTGGAACCATGTACTCCAATTGTGCATGTCTAATTTCTGCCCAAGCACTCAATATGACAATGTGTTAATATTCATATATCTTAAGATTAAATAGGCTAACAGTGCAAATAAGTGTGATATCTATCAATTTTCAGCCTTCTTGAATTGTAAAGTCATGATCAAATGTCTAAATTACTGAATTAAACACCAGTTTTCTGGTAATAAAGAAAAATAATATTGCTAGAACTTTACTCTCAGTAAGATTACTAGTTGTATCTGCTTTATTACATAGAAAACCTACATTTGACAAAGCTTGTAGCCTCCCACTTGGTGGTGGGGTTAAATAGAAAATGTGTGACCTCAGGGTTTCCTTATTCGCAATAGAATGGGGAAGCCTCTTCTAGAGTATGATATTGACTTTGCTATCATATTGTCTTGGCACAAATTTACTGCTTCCATCCTGAGCATTATCTCTATAATAATTCAAAATCCATATGCATTACCAATTACTGTTCAAGGCCTCTACTCATCTTAACTTTTTTTGAGGGGGGTGGGGGGCAGGGTCTCACTTTTTTGTGGTTCAGGCTGGCCCTGAGCTCAGCCTTGAGCTCACAGCAATCCTCCTGCCTCTGCCTCTCAAGTGCTGGGATTATAGGGGTGAGTCTCCATGCCCATTATTGTTGTATGTGGTTACCAGGGATTGAACCCGGGCCCTTGTGCCTTCAAGACAGATGCCAGAACCACTGAGCTAAATCCCTGGCACTATTTGTTTTAACTCTTTAAAAATTCCCAAATATGTCTTCCGTTGTGCCAAACTTTAGTTATTACTAGGAACCATAGACACCTCCAACACTGTAACTTCAATTGTTCCATTTTTTGATCACCACAGTTTAATTCACACCTTTCTCACACTAATGATTGGTTACTTGTTTAATTTTTCAGAATTTACACTTGTACTATGTTGCAGGGAGTATAACATGGGAAATTCTATGTCTTGTCTGGAACAAAAGTCTGTCATCCCTTTTTCACTTTAAATATCTTTTTCTCCTCTATTATCACTATTTCCTCTCTTGAAAAAAGGGCCATTGGTTATATTCTAATATTTCACAATTAAAAAGAACAAAGAAGTCCCTAGATATGAGGGTCTCAGTTATTTACAGTGTTTTTTTTTAATTATCTTTATTGGTACATTAAATATACACATCATGATTGCACTCCATAATGGGGATTTGTACCAGTATAACACACAACTTAATTCTCATTTTTTCCCATAGCCCCATCCACCCTACCACCCCCATATATATAAAATTTGTTTCCTTACTTTTTTGTTACAATCTCAACATTGTCCCCTTTCACCTTATTTTACATTGAGCATTTTCTATTTCACAATATATAATAACAGTGTTTTATTTTAAAATAGCTTAAGTTTTTCATACTTACTAAATCTTCATAGTTTGTTACACTATTCTCATTTCACTCAAATTGGGATCTTATTACTAAGTTACACTGAAATTTCCACTATCAAAACCTCAAAGGGTGTTCAGTTTTGCCAAATATGTTTTTCTGTCTTTAATCATTTTCTGTGACCTTCAGTAACATTTGCCATGATTATTTGTCTGTGCAGGAACTCAAAATTTTCCGTGCAAACACTTGGTGCTTGGTCTCTGTGGATTCTCGTCAAGACACCCCATGATTTGGATTGCTCCAGAACTGATTTCCTTCATTATGTTCTCCTTTTTAAATATTTCTCCTTATCTCATAAATAGTACCATGTTCATCCACAAATAGCATTTCAAAACTAGTGACTACTATATTTCTATTTGTCCATTTTATTTCTCTTCTGAAGTTCTCATTTGTATTGGTCCCTTTTGAGTTGGTGAGATGAAATAGCCCATACCCACAATGTATAGATGAGAAGTTTATTTCCCCTTGTGCTTTCACATTCATCTGGCTCCAGGGAAGAAACTGCCTGGTGTAAAGGCACAGGGGAAGAAATCTGCTTACCGCATGCCAGCCGGGAAGCAGAAAGAGTAAAGGAGTCTAAGAGGAGAATGCATCCTTCCAGGCCACAGTTCCAGTGACCCATCTCCAACCAGGCCCTGTCCTCACAGTGTCTTTAGTTACTGAACTTATCTATGAATGAATCCACTAGGAATACAGTGTTCCTGAGATCCAATCAGCTTCCAAACAGATGGGAATGTTGAGGGACAATTCTAAACTGTAATATTCCAGTCATGGCCACCCAAATGTTCCTGTCCATATTATTATTCAAAATGTATTTACTGAACTTCAAAAAGTTGGCAAAGTCACGATAGCTCTAGTGCTACTGAAAAGTTTCAATTTAGTCTCCCCTGAAACTCAAATCAAACTCTTAGCTGTAAATCCCTGTAAATTTATATATTTATTTATTTATTTATATCACAGCAATCCTCCTGCCTCTGCTTCCTGAGTTCTGGGATTAGAGGCATGAGCCACCATACCCAGCACTGTGATATGTGCTACTGGTTGCTTCTGGGTGTGAGTCTCCATGCCCAGAAATGTATGTGGTTACCGAGGGATCAAACCCAGGCCCTTGCGCTTGCAAGACAGGTACAAGAACCACTGAGCTAAATCCCCAGGCCCCTGTAAATTTTTTTAGAAGTTAATATTTCCAGCATATATGGGAAAGAATAACACTGTCATCTCTAAAAGGGAGAAATAATAGGATAGAAAGGTATTGGATAGACACAAGACCGAAATCTAATAGGACAAATGTTAAATCTTTTTGTTTTCTTTTTAGGTTTTGAGACAGGGTCTTGCTTTGTAATTTAGGCTGGTCCTGAATTCATTCTCAACATATAAGTACTATGCATCAACAACAAAAGAGTAAGTACAATTTTAAAAGTAATTTCCCTCCTCTCTGCCTCCCAAGTGCTGGGATTATAGGCATAAACCACCATGCCCAGCACTGTGCTATGTGGTACTGATTGCTGGTGGACATGAATCACAATGCTGGGCTTTGTTGTATGTATTTACTGGGGATAAAACCTAGAACCTTGTACTTGAAGATCAGCACCAGAACCACTGATATAAATCCTTAGCCCCAAACATTAAATCTTCAGATTCATATTCAGCATCCAAGGCAGATTGTTCTGAGTTTATGTAGCTCTACCACTATGACTTGGCTGTTCATGGCTCTTACAGTCTCTCTTTGAATGGGTCCAATCACTGACTCTGGATTTCCTCAGGGCGTATTCCATGTTCCCAGCATTATCACATCCTGAGTTCTCTACTGAAGCCTCACCTTCCTGAGTTCCTAGAAGTAACTGTGACCCTGTTGGCTTGCTTCTCAGGCCTTCTTTTGAAATCTGGCTAAAAGTTCCATGACCCACAAATCTTTCATTCAGCATGACCAAAAAAATCAACACTGTATGTATGATGCTAAGGTCAGCTGCCAACTCAATACTCGAGCCCTCTTGGACCATGACTGTAAGGGGCTCAGAGTTCCTGGACAGGTGAACTCAAGGGACAGGCTTCCCCAGATAAATCTGACTGACCAGACATGTCAGAGACTCTTCTCAAATTCATAATTTTCACTCTTGAGCACATAATGGGTGGGTGGGTTCTGCTGATACCCGAGATGTTCACAGGCTTTTTCCTTGTCCCTGAATGAATAACTTGGCTTCCTTATCATGGTGATGTTTTCAGCAAATGTTAAGCCCTTTGTCCCAATTGTATGTGCATAGCTCTATGGTGAAACATGAATGTTTTCATCTAGGCATTTGTAGAATTCTCAGGAGCTTAATATTAGTATGTAAATGACTGAATTGATATAACACAAGTATGATGGCCAATTGTGTCAATTTGAGTAATTAATGCCCATCTAAAGACTCAGGATAGTTCTGGGTGCCCCAGAGAGGATTATCCCAGAGTTATATGAAAGGAGAACAAAAATGAAGGATTGCTTCTTTCTTAAGCAGGACTCTTCTTCACTCTCACCTTGAGTGTGATATCTTGGCTTCTTGTGTAGACCTTTCAGTCTACACTGCACTGAGCTCCAGGTCTTCAAATGGATCCTTTAGGTCCCCAGTGAACAGACACCCTTTACCCTCTTCTACATCAGACCTGGTAGTGGGCAGTCATTGTAAATCAATCTTGTAAATTCTGATATATTTGTACATCTTGTATTAAATTTGTTCTTCTAGTAAGTATTGACTGATAAAATCAACATCATCTTCTTCTGTCAAAACAACTTGTCCTGTGCCCTGCATGTTAATAAGATGACACCACCACATGGACAAACCCAGTATGTATTTACTGGTTTTATCCCCAGTAAATACATACAACAACTCGTTAGGAAAATTACTTTTAAAATTGTATTTACTCTTGGGCCAGTGATTTAGCTCAGAGGTTCCAGCACCTGCCTTGTAAGTGCAAGGGCCTGGGTTCATTCCCCAGTAACCACATACAATAATGCTTGGCATAGAGACTCATGACCACCAGCAATCAATACCACATCCCATGGTGTCAGATGTGGTGGTGCATGCCTCTAATCCCTGAACGTCGGGTGCAGAGGCAGGAAAATTGCTGTGAGTTCAAGGCTGAGCTCAGGACCAACCTGAACTACAAAAAAGCAAGACTCTGTCTCAAGAAAAAATGTATTTCTAATAGCATAAATATGGGCCTTTTCCTTCCTTTGTTTAATGAGGTTGGCTAAGGGTCTATCAATTTTGTTTATCCTCTCAAAGAACCAACTTTTCGATTCATTGATTTTTTGGAACCATTCTGTTGGTTTCAATTGCGTTAATTTCTGCCTTGATTCTTATAATTTCTTGCCTACTGCGAGCTTTGGATTTGTTTTGCTCTTCTCTTTCTTGTTGCTTGAGGTTCAGCATTAAATTGTTTATTTGAGCTTGCTCCATTTTCTGGATGTAGGCTTTCACTGCTATGAATTTTCCTCGTAGAACTGCTTTCATTGTGTCCCATAAGTTTCTATATGTTGTACTGGGGTTATTGTTTAGTTGTAAGAACTGCTCAATTTCTTCTCTAATTACTCTGCCATAAAAAATGATAAGTTTGAATCATTTATACTTAAATGGACATACCTTGAGGATATCCTCATAAGTGAAATAAATAGGGCACAGATAGGTACATATCACATCTTTTCTCTGGTATGAGAAAATAAAGATGTAAATGAGTCCTAGAATTGTATGTTATATATTGTGAAGTAGAAAATGCTCAATGTAAAATAGGAAGAAGGGGGAAAAATGATGAGATTGTAACAAAAAAGTAAGGAAACAAATTTTATGTATATGGGGGGGTGGTAGGGTGGGTAGGGCTATGGAAAAAAATGAGAATTAAATTGTGTCTTATACTGGTACAAATCCCCATTATGGAGTGTAATCATGATGCGTATATGTAATATACCAATAAAGATTTAAAAAAAGAGAAAAAAATGTATTTACTCTTTTGTTGTTCATGCATAGTAGTTATATAAATTTCATTTGGGCAGATTTATACATCCATGTAATACACTTAGACCATGTTCATGCCCCATACCCTCCAATCTTCAATGCCTACCTCTTCAATAAGAGTCTATTCACCTCCCTTGCCATTCTTTTTTTTTAATGTTCCATATATGACAGAAAACATGGATTCTTTGTCTTCCAAACCTGTTACTTGATTACAATGATGATCTCTAGTTTCACTGATTTTGCTGCACATGATATTCTATCTCATAACTCTTAATTACTGAATAATACTTTACTATACACCATATTTTCATTATCCATGTGTTTGTTGATGGAAACTTAGGTGGATTCCATAGTTTCCAAATTTAGCTGCACTAAACATGCAGGTATATTTATAGCATGATGACTTTTATTCTGTCAGGAATATATCAAGAAGTAATGCAGCAGGATGAAATAGTATTTATTTATACTGTTAGTTTTTGAGGAAACCACAATAATTTCCATAACGAACTTTAAAAAATCAGAACAAATAACCCAACCAATAAATAAACTAAGCTTAAATTCATTATCATTTTACTATCCTCATAAAAACTCATTCACCATCCAACTTCATTAACTGTAATTTCAAATATCATCTTGATTTTTCCACATCACACTAATTTCTACACTTTCAACCAATCCCAGAGACTGTAGTCTGTAATATCTCATACTGGAAATCACTTCCAAAATGGATTCACGATCAAACTGCCATGAGGCAGCTAAAGAAATAGCTTGAAAATCTTAAGCATACCTCATAACTTCTCTGGTTAAAGCAGCCAAGTATCTCCCCATTTCAATGATGGCACATACCCCACCCCATAGCACACACTGCGACTGACTGACTGACCATTCTTAACATTTCACATCACTCTTCATTCTAGCCCACTAGTTCTTCAAATCTGTTGTATGTCAAGATGATATACAAATCATTTAAATTATCATTCTGTGAAGCCTCCACAGAGAGTCTGTTTTAATCAATCTGAAGTGTGACCAGGGTATCAAGAATTCTGACATTTTTCCACACTGTGTATGAAAGTTCATGAGCCAGTGTTCTAGCCAAATTACTCTGGTTTTCACTTGAAGAAGACAGACCAATTTCCACCTCTAGGAATGTTGTATGTGTCCCCAACTTGACTGATAACACCTCATAGCTTTTTCTCTCACATTCAGCCAAGCTGGGATGCCTCACACACCATGATCTGAAAACTGGGAGTCATGTCCCAATCGGTGACAGTACCAAGGCCAGCCATCTTACTTCAAAAATGGCACTAATTCTGTGGTTCAAATTCTGTTTCTCATAGAAGACGGCTGGCACTGGCTTTTATGTAAGCCTACTTTTTCCTCTAATCTTTCTTTCTTTGCTTTATTTTGTTTTCCTCACTGAACAAAAGTCTCCCTCCACATTTATGAAAACCAATTTAAGTTACAATGTCAAGTTCTATGCTCTTGTTCTTCACTAGAGAAAGCCATTCTGTCCAAATATTGTAGAGTTCTCCTTGACTTCTGTGAAGTTTTTGCTCTAATGTCACCTTTTACTTGGCATCATTACTTTATTTAAATATTTTTTCTTTGTCCCTACAAACTGAATTACTCTCCCTATTTGCTTCATTGGAATATATTAACATAGTAATAGCATTTGAACATTTGTATCTTCTTTGTGAGAATCCAAATTCCATGAAGATGCCAATTACTTCCATATAGTTCAAAGCATTACTATCACTGTATCTTCAAAATATAATTAGAATGCAAAGACTTTGAACTAACTATTTACAACTAAATTAATCAGTGAATAAGTTTAAATCTGTTTTTTAGGAACCCAGTAAGAGCAGAAATCAACTAAACTGATATTAAGTGTGCTTTCTTTTTTATTATTAGTGCTAATTTTGTCATACATATTGATCACATTCACCACAGGGAATTTGACTGTACATTCTAACCTAGTATTTATTAGTTTCTTCAAAAAGTGCTCATAAGAGGGCCAGGGATTTAGCGCCGTGGTTCCAGTGCCTGCCTTGCAAGTTCAAGAGTCCAGGCTCAATCCCCAGTAACCACATACAACAGTTCTGGGTATGGAGACTCATGCCTGTAATTCCAGTACTTGGGAGGCAGAGGCAGGAGGATTGCTGTGAGTTCAAGCCTGAGCTCAGGGACAGCCTGAACTATCAAGAAAAATGTGCTCATAAGAACAAACTGATGAGAAATGACTGAGTTGTAGTCTGCTGAGAAATTGTGATAATTCATTTCCATCATGACTCAGCTCTATAATTAAACTAGGCATGCAGTAATACATTACAAATACTTATTTTTTCATGTAATTTACATACCGGGCTAGACAATGTGATAATACAGAGACTCATTGCATGAAAGTCTATTGTCTAGTGATGAATACAATATGTACTCACACAATTAAATTATATCAAGATGGATATTAAGAAACATTAAAATGTATAAGACAAGGCTCTCTGCTTATGGGAAAAGGGGAAAGTATATAGTCAGAGAAGATTTTACAGCAGTTAATGTAGGAATAGACTTGAATATAAAGTTGTAGACAATGAACAAAAGGTAAGAAGACAAGAATTATCATTAAAATATGAAAAGCATGAAGCTAATTGTCTCATATGGCCAATATCTTAGGTAAAAATAACTTATCAATTAGTGACACCAAGGGCAGATTTATTTTTATTGAAATATTTTAGCTTTTGCAAATAACTATGGCAATCTATTTAGGGTTTTTTGTAACATTTGTTAAGATTGCTCTTCCTGAAATGGCAACTGTACTTGAAGCAAGGGAAGTGGGTATGGCACAGAGTTACAAAAGGATTGAAAAGCAAATATTACATCTCTAGACTATAGAAAAGGAATCACAATAGTTTCAACTAGAAAAATTGTGAAATTGAGAAAAGGAGTGATGAAAAAATTTGGGAATCCCATTGATATAACTTTCATAACATCTGGGTGTGAATGAAAGATTAATAATGCCACAGACAGGTAAGTATATCTAGGGGCTACATTGCTGAATTAAAGATATAATAGTAGAACATATTAAAAAGAACTCAGATTATTGAAAACTCATTGCAAACCTACACTTAATGGTATTTTAGCAGATGTGTTCAAGGCAAGGGAAGCTGAGTCTTTCACATCAAGTCTCTAGAACTGTAATCCTTCCATCTTATTCAGATCCTGCTCTCGGAACACAGAGATTCTGTGATCTTATTATCCTGGTTTTCCTCCTTTACCTTGAGGTTATATACCTTTTAGAGTAATTATGGAAGTAGCTGACAGCGTTTTTGATGGCATGTTTGAAATTTGGGTCCTTGAGTGCCTATTATCCAGATTTGTGCATCTCTCAGAAATGCAGTAATTTAGCATTTTTTCAATCATACATCTCTTCACTCTCTTTGCTTCTCATTATACAAGGCTTGGAGACAGCTGGGAGTGACTCCTCCTACTCTTGCAATTTGGTTTCCATAATAACAAGAATGTGACTCTCTGGAATATTAATTATGAATCCACTGCGGTTGATTGAAAAATCTAAGAACTACTGACAGTGGCAACCTTAAAATCCAATTTTATTATTTCTTGACCTATAGCTACAGTAATTCTCTAAGTTTATAAAGTATATTTTTGAAATAATTTGCTTCTTAGGATTCATACTCACAATTCTAAGATGAGTCACAATGCCATCCCGTGACAAACATCAGATGAACTTCATGAAGCTTCATATTTACACTAAGTGATGCTGACACCTTGGCCTATAGTGACCCACTGCCCTGGATTTAGGAAACAATGCTCCTCCTATTGTACACACTTGTTCTCAGAGCTTAAACAATAGTGATAGTTATGGCAACAAAGATGAGTAAAAATTGAGTGAAAGAGACTTCTGGTAAGGCTTCCTTAACATTAGTACAAATTAAAAAAAGAAATAAATGAGTAATCTTATAAAAGCATAATTAAATACATGTAAATATATTAGATGGAAAGACATCTAGCTTTTTAAATTTGTTACCTAAAGAAGAAAGTTTTTACACATTTATAATTTAAATTTTGTATGTAACACTGGCAAAAAATTTTTCTCCAAGAACTGCCTGAAAGAATCCAAGAAGAAAAACACTGCATGTAAACCACATAATTGTAATTTGCTTCTTTCCAGGAAACAGAATTTAAAAATTATGGTTGACAATGTTTTAAAAATTATTTCCAAGAAGAAATATGAAATGAATGTTAACTAATTTGATAAAATCAATGCACTCACATATTGCAATGTGAAAAAAAAAAATTATCTCCAAAATTAGCAGGTTCAAAACTCAAATATTTCTGATTCGCTGTCTTCTGAAGCTCAGGAATCTACTGTGTAGCAAGTCAGGGAACTGGGGAATTCATAGAACTACTGGCTGGGACTGTGGTTTTTCATCTGAGCCCCGATAGTCAGGAAAGGAAATCACAGCTTAACTAAGTCCTCACCTGTGGACACGCTAATCCCTCACAGCACAGCACAGCACAGCACAGCTGCCGGGAAGCCTCACTCTCTTGCAGGTTTTTCTCCTATGAGTAAGCATATTAAGGCATGAGAAAGAGCAAAGGGTGAAATTATAACATCAAAGTCGCAGCTCTTCTTTTTAATTTTTTGTTCATACATACTTACAATACATAATGATTACACTTCTTGTGAGGAGTTGGTACATGTACATATTATATATTAATTCTGTTTTCACTTTCTTTCTTTCTTTCATTTTCTTCCTTCTCCCGATATCTCATTATCTATCTTTAATTTTGCTCTTTATTCATACTATGGGTTTCTCATTTAAGATAAAATATGTGTTATTTAAGCTTGTATATCTGATTTAATTAACTTACCATTATGGTATTAAGGTATATCCATTTTTCTACAAATGTCTCAAATCAATACTTCTTTAAAACAAAGTAGTATTCCACTGTGTATAAATACCATGTTTTCTTTCACAGTCTAATTTCCAAACCTCTCATCATTTCTGTTTCTTGTTTTAAGAAACAAATAACTGAACACAGTCTATACTCATGAGAAAGAGGTTGTGCAGGGGTACATACCCTGGAGACAGAGCTCCTGGGGGAACCTGTTAGAGGTTTCCTCCACGTAGCACAAATTCTCAACTTGAATGCCTGGCAACTTCATTTTCTCACATCGCCTGTACACTAAGGCAAGGAGGTTCACAAGTATTCATAATCCCGAGGTCTAAATGTAATAATGAGACTATTCAGGAAAAGCTCAGGTCCTAGAAAAATGATTCTAATTCCTTCCTGACAATCAAGTGATATTTCACATGCAAGGGAAGGTGGCTAGAGCTTCACTTGCTATGTATTTGGGATTGTCAGTCTGACACTGAAAGCTAAAGCAACCTCTGATGTTACACTTTGACTTTCTAGTATGGGAGAAGCATAGAAAAAATACTTAATGAAAATGTACATTTGTAAAAATCTAGATAATCATAAGTATATAAATTAATGCATTCTTATTCAGTATCACATGCGAAGTTAATTGTAAAAATGTGATTATAAATCTGACTATACAACTAAACTATCACTTAAATTAGTATTTTTCAATGTAGATGTTGAGATATAATAATTTCTAAGTGTGTAATAGTCTACAATCCCAAACAACCAGTCCCACATGAGTGGACTAGCCAAACTATATAGGGTGATGTGCATATGAAGGCTGAACTTCATGAGTGACCCCTTGTGCAATGTCTATGAAAAGCCTGTGAGCTCTGTGGTGGCCTCACGTGTCTCTAGCAACAGTCCTAACCCTTCCTTGGAGATTTGGAGGAAAGGAGGAGCAGGCATGTGACCTTCTCTGGCTGACCACTATGTCCTCTTCCTTAGTGAGCAGGGACACTTAGAATCATATGGCTATCTGTGTCTCATGTTGTGACTCTCCCCTCTCCCAACTGACACTCAGCTTAGTCTCTGGCACTACACAGTAGGGCACAGTATCCATTGACAATCCCTTCACCATGTGAGACAAGAAGCTGTGAAGTTAGGTCTCATTTAGCTAGCTACAGAACAAGTATGTTGATCTATAAAGCATATGAGTCTTTTACCCACAAATACATGAGCAATAAGGTGGCATAATGTGGCTTCATTAATGAGTCTGCTGCAGCAATAAAGCAGGAAATAAGGTAAGCAGGATTTCAATGAGAATTCTGCAGTATGTCATTCTATGAGAGATTCACACTGCAAGAGATAAAGTGGGATTCAGATTCTTGAATTAAGCCATTGTTAGAAGAAATAGCAACAATTAATATATTCAAACTGTTTTCACAATAGATTTGACATGACTTGTTAATGGATTGCACAAAAGTGTTTAAGAGATGGGATCTTGTACCTAGAACTACATGCAAATTTTTAATGGAACAGTTTGAACAAGAGACTACTGAAGAGAGGTAGCACATCTTTTAAAGATTTCAGCTATCAAATAGATACATCTAGAAAATATAATGTTGAGAAAAGTAAAATGGATGCACAGACTTAAATATTGTATGGTAGCTCTCATTTGAGTAAGGCTGAGTACAGACAAGGAGATCAATAGAAGTTGGATCGAAAGACGTGAGAGGATGGCTCTCTTACAAATGGGAAGGGGTCCAAGAAACCAAGGGCAAAGCAGGTGAAGGTGAGAAACAAGTAGAATACAGACATACCAGGCATAGAAATTTAATAATTTCAATGAATGTAAACAATATATGCCATAGCCATGACATACGATTAGTAATGTCAGTAAGAATGAAAATGGAGAAAGGGAATTAGGAGAGGAAGCTGATGGGAAAGGAAATTCAACCAAAACAGAAGCAAGTTGAGAAAAAAAAAAGAAGCAAGTTGTATTATGTACACATGTTCGTTCCCTAAGATGACTGTAAAATACATGTACTGCAAGCATGCACTAATAAAAAAATGAATTGGGGTGCCTAGATAAGTCCGGTGTTGTTGCTCTACTATTGCCAGGTAGACATTCGTGTGTTCAATATTTGAAAATTGAGGGAGAGTCAAGGGCTATAAAGACTCAGAATCTATACATACATAGATATGATGTAGATATTGAATGTAAGTGATATAAACTACTTGATAAGTAAGGACAGCTTGGGTTGACTCACAATCATAACCCTCTAACACCAGTATTTCTGCAAACATTGGGAAATGGTTTCTATCCATATACATCTGTGTCGATATCACTGTCTTCTTCCATTACCTACTATTTTATGTATCTCAGGCTACTCTGCCCTGGATATAGGACTTTATTCATTTGAATTTTCTCCTTTTTGATCAAAGCAAAGCATTAACTTACAAGTTTTGTCTCTTTTCTCTGCCTAAATTATTCCTTTACCTCATCTTCTCTAGCTACCAGGTTCTTCCAGGCTCCTGAACTAAATTTCATTTCTGCTAACAATAATAAATTCATTTTTAATTGTATAACTGTATACACACATACATATGTATGTATGTATATGTGAGTGTGTCAGTGTGTCAGTGAATGTTTTTTTTCTTAATTTTTCAACATGACTCTGTCATGTCCAAAGCAATGTGGCTTTTTCATCAATCTTTCACAATAATTTAAACTCAATAACTGTCACAATAAAGGGATTTCTTTATAGATCTGATCTGAAGATTAGTCACACAATATGGGTAAGGTTGAAACAAAACTGTCAATGAAAACTACATCATGATTCATATCTCATTAAATCACTCTAAGCCCTGTTGGCAAATAGAAGTTTTGTGAAGACTTAGAGACTATCTAAAAGCACCTTAATTATTAAAACTTCAGATTGAAAGCATTCTAGGCATTTATATAAATAAAGAAGGGTAAGCCTGCATTGTTGGTGAATATACATAATGCACTGTTATCATTCACTGGGGTGAACAAAATTTTAACTTTTTATAAATCTTTCAAATATTTTTAAAGTATAGCTGACTTATTTGTTTAACATTTTTAAGTAACACAAATAAACATAAAAATTTTACACATTATGCAAAGTTTCAACATAGTTGTATAGATTTACTTCTCTGTTGAATTTTTACCCTAAGATTCTACATAAAATTGTTTGAAAAAAGTATTGACATTAGAACCATATGTATCATAATTTTCAAAGTACCACGGGTTGAGTGCTGATAACAGTTGTTGGAAAAATATGACCTTGTTATCCAGTGACAAGTTCAGTGGTGACACAGGATTTCACATCTCACCATCAGGATTATCCACTTGCAGCTAAAAAGCACGGAGACTGCAGGGGCAAAGGCAAAGAGACAGAATGTTTTTATTCTGCTACTTTTAATGGTTGAAGTTTTAAAATTATGTAGTCACACAGTTAAGGGATATGTTTCAAAGCCTAATTTTAGATTTTTGGATGGTATAAAACTCTTCAGAAATCTATATTTTCATTTGTTTTTGTGATTTATTATTAATTTTTGAGGACAAGTTTTTAAAAATTTGCTTTGCTCGATCAAAATATTTCAGGAAAGTTTTGATTTTAAAGAATTCTTTTCATATATTAAGTACAAGTGGTTTTCTTGACTGTCCTTTTAAATAAAAAGCATTGTATTTTAACACACACAGGGTGCTAGTATATCAGGGTTTTTCAGTTAGCAGGTGATGAAGAAATCACATCCTTTTTAAAAAAGCAAATATATACATTTTATTTAATATAAAGCTATGATTTTAAAAAAATGTTGACACTGAAAGTTTACACAGCTAAAGTGAAACTGAGACTAAATAAAATAAGTTCCTTCAAAGGACTATGTCAACAAATAAATTGGTTCTTTGGGGATGCATAAAAAATAAAATTAAGGGTCAAAACTAAAGTGACTCCTTCATTTTCCAAAGTTCTGAATACCCAATAAATTCTGCTAAGGCAATCTTAAGATTTTTTTGTTTAAAATGAGACTACAAACACCATAAAATATACCTCTGTTAAACATATTTTTAAAACAATTCTAAGAATATGTGTTACATAAAATTTAAGAGGAGACCACACAGGATTGCTCATTATTTTTAAAATAGGGAAATTTTTAAAAAATCACTTGAATAAACAGAATATGTGGCTGTAGTTTGCTAAAAATCTCATACTGATTTCCAGATGGTTAGTTTGGCAAAAATTATTGAATCATAACTAATAAAAGAAGGAACTGCTAAATGCAGAATCCGCTGATACAACACAGGGTTATTCTAAGACCTTAAAAAAAATATATTGTAGGTTCAAATTTCTGTATTTAAAGTTATATTTTAATCTTTGATAAATATAACTACTTTTCCATGGCTAAAATTTGAAGAAATACTTTCTGATATGTGTCAATAGAAGTTATTTACATATAGATGGGCCAGAGATTTAGCTCAATGGTCTCAGTGTCTACCTGGCAAGCGTAAGATCCGGAGTTCGATCCCCAAGTTCAAACCCCAGTTCAATCCTACATATTATAATGCCAAGCGTGGTGGCTCATGCCTGTAATCCCATCATTTGGGAGGCAGAAGCAGGAGGGTTGCTGTGAGTTTGAGCCTAACTCAGGCTACATAGTGAGTCCTGGGCCAGCCTGAGCAACAAACTGAGACTGTCGAAAGAAAGAGAGAGAGAGAGAGAAAGACTATGCACAATCACCATTATACTTTGTTTCAGAGAAAAGGTAAACAACATGTACCTCTATTAGTGAAATAAATGAGAAAACAGAAAATAATCTCAGAAATGTTCTTTGACATCCATGATGAGAAATATGTCAAATGACCCGGCAAAATCACCCTAGTGCCCTTCATGCCATCGAGCTTCAGCAATGCCAGTGGTATTCCTCAGATTCCTTTCTGTGGCAAGAGAGCTGTTTGTAACCCTTGCTCGCATTATTTCTGGTTCAGGCTTTTATGAAAGAATGACAGCCTCTCCTGAGAGATGTTAACGAAAGCCTCACAGTTGTCCTTTGGCTCAGAAGGACTTGTGCCTCAGCCTGAATTTATCCTCACAGACTGAGAGATACACAGTTCAGTTTCATGCTAATTCCTAGCCAGGTGCAAGCCAGGCCCTGGAGGGCTGGGGGAGAATCCCCGCCTGTGCCAGAAGCCACAGAATAATGGTGATCGGCACATTTCCAGTGTTTTTTTTTTTTTTTAGTTTTATTTATTTTTTTAAAATTATCTTTATTGGTACATTAAATATACACATCATGATTGCACTCCATAATGGGGATTTGTACCAGTATAAGACACAACTTAATTCTCATTTTTTCCCATAGCCCCACCCACCCTACCACCCCCCATATATATAAAATTTGTTTCCTTACTTTTTTGTTACAATCTCAACATTGTCCCCTTTCATCTT
>PVIR01013210.1:9650-42947 GCA_004026965.1 Petromus typicus
TTCTCTGGTATGAGAAAATAAAGATGTAAATGAGTCCTAGCATTGTATGTTATATATTGTGAAATAGAAAATGCTCAATGTAAAATAGGGTGAAAGGGGAAAATGTTGAGATTGTAACAAAAAAGTAAGGAAACAAATTTTATGTATATGGGGGGGTGGTAGGGTGGGTAGGGCTATGGGAAAAAATGAGAATTAAATTATATCTTATACTGGTACAAATACCCATTGTGGAGTGCAATTATGATGTGTATATTTAATGTACCAATAAAGATTTTTTTAAAAATTAGCCATTCATTGTTTTTAATTTAATTTTTTATTCCTATTTCCATATATATCAATGTCTTAGTTAATTTTTCTCATTGCTGAGACAAAATATCCAACAGCCCAAGTTAAAAGATGAGAGGTTTATTGTAGCTCACAGTTTGTAGAGGACTCATTTCATGGTTGGCCGGCTGCAAGGTAGGGAGGGAGGCTTGGCAGAGGGGCAGAGGGTGGCAAGTAGGGAAGCAACAAGCAAAGGCAGCAGTCCTTTTTCTGCCCCTTATATTCTGCCTTGGTGATCAACCCTTATGGCAGGCAGGACTCACACCCTGGATGGACCTTCCTATTATCCAGACTTAGAAGTAGGACAAATCCATTAGTTGACTAATTTAGTAATCACACAAGCCTGATCCCAGCAGCACACACTCTAGCCCCAGCCACCTCAGAAAACCTCCACCTATGTCTGACCGAGGCTTTGGGGGAACATCAAGATACCAGTCACACGATCACTATTTAGTTTTCCTTTATAAATGACAATGCATATAGCAAATTAGTGTATACAGAGAAGAACATTTCAACACTGTGAACAACACTATGTTAATAAAAACTAAATTTCTGGTGCCAAATTAGTGTATATATCCCACAGTTTCACTTCCTGGTGTCAATCATTTTTACCAGGGTTTTTAATAAACCCCCAAATATATTAGGTGTCTCACATTGTTTAAGTAAAAGCATTTTTCTCTTTCTTTTTGCATTTGCATAATTATCTGAACAATCAATGTTCTGATTCTTATTCAAGGCTGTAGAATATTATATGAAACATAGTGTAGTTAGTTAGTTCCCTAGTGATGGACCTTTCTACTTTTCTTGTTTTTCTTTTGCAATAAGCAACTTTGTATACCTCCTTCATTGAATGGTACAAATAAAACAGAAGACTTGTTGCATCACATAGATGTGTCCTTGAGCTGAATAGATATAGTGACTATCAACATGATTATACTAATTTAAATTTCCCTCAACTTTTTATAAAAATACTTGTTTCTTCATGAATTTTGGATGGAATAGGATATTGCTTTTATATTAATGAGCATGTTCAATTATGATGTTTATCGTTGTTAGTATGGCTTGTATTTAGATAACATTTGAATGGTTATGTTAAATGAACAAGTTAATATAAACCATTTGTTATAGTTCAGAGACTGTATTAAATGTATCAATTTTTTTTTTTTTGCTTTTTTTTTGAGACAGGGTCTCACTCAAGGCAGTCCTCCTGCCTTTGCCTCCCAAGTGCTGGGTTTGCAGGTGTGAGCCACTGCACCCATTTAGATTTTTTACCTTTTTAAAGAATTGCTGTCAAGAATATATTGAAAGAATTTCAATATAATATAATATAATATAATATAATATATAATACATGTATTTTATATAATTATATATTTTATATAATTCCAGTATAGAGACTTTATTTCAGGTAGACCAGGTTATATTGACTCAGATGTCTTAAGTGTTTCAAAAAATTATAAAAATAGTATTTAAATTTTCATCTTTACTTTCATCTTATTCTTATACATTTCACTATTTTTCCTATTAAAAATAGAATACTATTCTCCATTTCTTTTTATGAACATGGGCATACATGCATCACTGCAAAATCATATCTTTGACTTATTTGAAAAGACAAAGGAGAGTATGCACACATCATTGTGGCATGTAGCTTTTAATTATTTTTGGGAGATGCCTAGAAGAGGAATAGCTGAGTCAAATCAAATATCTGTTTTTAGTTTTTGAGAAATCTGTATATTGATTTCCATGGTGGTTACACTGGTTTACAATTCCAACAGCAGTGGAGAAGGGTTGCTTTTTCCCAGAGCCTTGCCAGCATTTGTTACAGGTTCATTTCTTGACAGCATCCATTCTTTCTGATACAAGATGGAATCTCAGTGTTGCTTTAATTTGTATTTCTTGAATAGCCAGTGATTTTGAACATTTATTAATGTATTTACTGGCCATTTGTCATCTGATAATTCATTTCTGATGTCTAGTTTTAATTGTTTTTTTAATTGGAGTATTTTTTTAGATCTTTATATATTTTACAGATTAGTCCATTGTCTGAAGATAGCTGGAAAAAATACTTCTCAATTTCTGTAGGTTGTATCTTCACTTTGTTTTGTTGGTGTTGTTGTTTTGAGATAGTCTCCCTTTGTAGTGCAGGCTGGTCTTGAGCTCAGCCTCAAACTTGGCATTGTTCTATGTGCTTACTGGGAATCCAACCCAGGACCTTTTGCTTGTAAGGTGTGCTCCAGAACCACTGAGCTAAATCCCCGGTCCCTATCTCTTTTTCTTTGTTAGTGGTTTTTTTTTTTTTTTTTTTTTTTTTTTTTTTTTTTTTGGCTATGCAGAAGCTTTTCAGTTTGATTTGTTCCCATTTGTTGATTCCTGCTATTAGTTTTTTTCAATTGAGGTTTTGTTCATTAAGTTTCTTCCTACACCTATGTCTTCTAGAGTTTTACCTCCTTTGTCTTGTAGGAGATTTCTCCTACTGTAATATTTATATCTTTAATTCATTAACATTTTAGTTTAGGTTAGTTATACAGGTCTAAATTCAATCACCAACATGTGCTTAGCCAGTTTTCCCAACAAAGGGACGATCTTTCCTCAGAGAAGGGATTTGGCCCTTTTGTCAAAAATAATATAATGGTGTGCTTAGAGTTGTTCCTCTGTCTTTCATTCTGTTCCACTGATCCATGAGTCTTTTTCATTTTCAACGCCATGCTATTTTTACTATGTAGTTTTGTAGTATAACGCAGGCCAGGATTAGAATGTCCCCTGCCTTGCCTTTGTTTCTAAAATTGATTTTGCTATTCTAGGTTTCTTCCGGTTATGTATGATTTTTAGGATTGCTTTTCCCAGTTCTGTAAAGAATGTTGCTATTATTTTGATTGGGATTGCATCCAAAATGTAGTTTTGGAAGTATAGCCATTTTAACCATATTGGTTCCTCCTGCCCAGGAACAGCGATATATTTCTATTTTCTGATATCGTCTTCAATTTCCTTTTTCAGAATACTATAGCTTTTACTCTAGGTGATTTTACTGCCTTGGTGAAGTTAATTCCTAAGTATTTCATTTTTTTATGATACAAATAAAAGGAGTATTATTATTATTATTATTATTTTTAGGTTTTTTGAGACAGGGTCTCACTTTGTGGTTCAGGCTGGCCCTGAGCTCAGCCTCAAACTCACATCACAATCCTCCTGCCTCTGCCTCCCGAGTGCTGGGATGACAGGCGTGAGCCACCACGCCAGGCACTGTGGTATGTGGTACTGGTTGCTGCTGGGTGTGGGTCTCCACACCCAGTATTGTTATGTGGTTACCTGGGAATCGAACCCGGGCCCTTGCGCTTGCAAGACAGGCGCCGGAACCACTGAGCTAACTCCCCGGCCCCAGGAGTATTATTTTCTTAAAGGAATTTAATTTATAATTTTTTTCAAAAATAAGACAGTGATTTTATTTTATTTTTTATTTTTATTTTTATTTTTTGTTTGAGACAGGGTCTCACTTTGTAGTTCAGGCTGGCCCTGAGCTCAGCCTCAGACTCACATCCCAGCAATCCTCCTGCCTCTGCCTCCCAAGTGCTGGGATTACAGGCGTGAGCCACCACACCCGGCACTGTGGTATGTGGTACTGGTTGCTGCTGGGGTGACTCTCCACGCCCAGTATTGTATGTGGTTAACCAGGGATTGAACCCGGGTCCTTGCGCTTGCAAGACAGGCACCAGAACCACTGAGCCAAATCCCCAGGTCCAGTGATTTTATTTTTTAAGCCATCCTTACAGCTGTGCAGAATCATTGCACTGGTTTTAATTTTTAAGTTCTCCAGTTGATAATGATGGTGAACATGTTTTCATGTGCTTTTGCTGTATCTATCTATATCTATAGATATAGATGTCTATATATATCTATAGATAGATAGATATCTATATATATCTATCTATAGATAGATAGATATCTATATATATCTATAGATATAGATGTCTATATATATCTATAGATAGATAGATAGTTTTATATATATATATATAGGTATAAATATAGATATAGACAGATAGAGATATATTGTTAAAGTGTTCACATAGTTGTGTTTTTAAGTTCAATTATTTGGTTTAACTTTGAATTTGGAAATTATTCATAGATTCTTATTAGCAGTCCTTCATTACATATATGTAATGCAAATATTTCCTCCAAATATATAATTTTCCCTGTCATTTTAAACAACATATTCAGAAGAGCAGAAGCATTAAATTTGATGAACAACATAATTTTCTTTCACCAGGTTCTGCCTTTTGTGTCACAGTCAAGGAATTTTGCTTATGCAATGAAATTATATTTTTCATTTTACATATAGTTATTTGATTTATTTTAAATAATTATTTATTTATAGCGTGAGGTGTGACTGTGTTACATTTTTTGCTTTTAGGTTTCTAACATCTCCATCGTCGTTTCTTGAAAGGCCTGGTCTTTCTCTACTAAGTGGCAGGGGCAGGTTTGTCAAAGACGAATTTCACTAAACACTGAAAGTCAATTCAAGCTAGAAATCTAGTACTCTACTAATCTTTCCAGTAGATATGGCCCCAGTGACATCTGGTTTCAGACTTCTGGTATCCAGAAATATAAAAGAACAAATTTGTGCCATTTTATGACAAAAACCAATATATAAGACCCTTGTGGATATGGATAGAACATTATAGCATTCTTTCTATTGCAATAATTCCTCTAGCCTTATTGCAATAGCTTCTCCTCACTCCTTGAAATAATCATGTGGATGGAATCTCTCTTCACTAAATAAAAATTTATTACTATATTTATTTTAGTATTCATGCCAAATTCTCAGACCACTTGTCTCTTTCCTGGCTAGAGAAATCAGGATGACGATGGTGACTCACAGCTCCTAAAACCCAGTGTTCTGGACATTATCAGTTCTAGTAAGTTTACAAACAGTTCTTGTTTATTGGTTTCCTGAACACCCTGGAACTGCATCCTGTTCTGTCAACTCTCTGTCTCCAGAAATTGATGGAGTAGCATTCTCTCAGTTCTTTTTTTTTTTTAAATTCAGATCTTTATTAGTACATTTTATATATACATCATCTCTCAATTCTTCATCCAAGGAGAGTGGCACATGGACTCCTTTGGCTCTTTTCTCTAGAAACCATGCATAGGGCTTCCCTCAAATCTCTGACCCTAGATAGTATTTTCGAGAAATCCTTGGGTTTTTCAATTTTAGCTAAATTATTACTCTTATGGGTCACTATAACTATTAATCTATGTTTCCTGTCTTTTTACCTTGTTGTTAGCCATTAAAGTTTTAACTTGGTCCAATTTCTTTAGAAATGACAAAACTTCCCAAAGCAGATAATTTTGAATTTCAGTGGTCTCTTTGGGTAACTAGGAATTTTTCTAAACTATTTCACCTAAGATTTCCTTTTTTTCATATTCCTTTCTTTCTACTTCTTTTTCATTGTTGTTGTTACCACTTTAAAACTTTAAACTAGTTCCTTCAAATCCTTTGATATACCTACCTTTGATATGTCTGCTCTTAACCCCTCTATGTCCTTCATCTGTGAAAGACCTTTCCCTTCCCTCTCTGGCCTTCAGTTCCCTATAGTCTTTGGGGATTTTTCTTCCCTTTTATATTATTTTCATGAGGAGAAAACTCCAAAGAGGAACTCTGTACACCAAAAGCAATCACCAAAAGCAGACCACCTAAAAAACAGGCTGGAAGTTTTATACACTCGGAAGGACAATGTAGACATCAAATTGTCTTCTTGATCTTTCCTCAATCCTTGTACCCAAGTCTAGTCTCTAGTCTCCACTAGCCTAGACCTCATGCAAAGAAAATATTGAAGACATTTCCACCTACATCTTATAGAAATGCTTCAGCCTTTATATTGTAAAAGCAACCTTAAAGTGTTTCATCTAACACAAAGATAATCCTGGAAAAAATGTAAAAATGGGGCATAGAAGAGCCAAAATTTTTATATCAACCAGTGAATTTTGTGTTTCTGGGTTTATGCCTGACTTATGGCTGAAATTTTAGAGTTTAAACTACAAACTCTTCTGCTATAAGTGGTTTGGCATCATTTGAGGTTTCAGATATTCAATGAGGGTCTTGCAATATTTTCCTTAATAGTGGGACTACTACAATATAATATTTTCCTACCTCAAGATAGCATCACCAAATTAATTTGCAAAATCCTTTCAAGTAACACTCACAATTCTGATTAGTTTAGAGATTTTTTAAAATGCTTATATAAATATCCCTATTATCAATAAATCAGTGTGTCGGGAGTTGTAGCACATGTCTGTAATCCTAGAATTTGGGAGCCTAAAGTGGGACAATCACTGAAAATTCAAGGCAAGGCTGGGTTATATAGTGAGTTCAAGACCTGTCTGAAATATTTAGTGAGATCCTGTTTTTTAAAAAAAACAAAAAGAACATTTGAAAAGTGCACTCATTGTAGTAACACTTCAATAGTCATATTTTGCCGTCTGTAAATTGTGTTAATCTTCAACATTGTTTGATACATTAAAATTTTAGATTCATGTTAAAATATCTAAGAAATATAGACTATTCTTTTATTATGAAGTAAATAATTTTTCCCTGAAATAAATTTGCAAGTTGTCACACATGAGAAAGAAAAATCTGAATGCAAAAAGTAGATCAAAATGGAAGTGAAAAGCTTCATAAGTTTTGGGGGGAATGAATCGTACTTGTTGGGTTAAAGTTAGCTAAGATTGTATGGGTTCACTTATATGACTTTCAAAAAGAGATTTACTGTCAAACATTATACTGATAAAAAAACCCCCTAGAACTTACTCTATTAAAATGACAGAATTTTCATGGACTGTTGATTTGCACTTGTTAAGAGGTTGAAAAAATGTTTCTTTTAACCTTGTGAATAATATGTCTGGAAAGTAAACATACTGTCTTAGAATAATGTACTTAATGTTGATTTTAACATGTTATATTTATTTAAGAGAATAAAGTTTTATCTATTTTGAGAGCTAAGATTTTTAGTTATATTATTTTCCATATTTACTTTTAACATATTTTATACTCACATGGTTAAAATAAATGGCCAAAAACTGTTTCTCTGTGACCTACAATTGTTTTAAGCACTCAAACTAACTAATAACTTGATATTTTGCCTTCTGGAAATCAAATTATAAATAATATCTTCTCAGTCTCACATTTTATGATTTCCTGGATGTGCCTAGAAAGAGAGCTGGAAACAGTTACATTCACTATATAATAGGACTCATAGGAAGTATCAAAACAGAAGAAATAATTAACTTTTCATAGTTTAAATTTTTATTAGTATAATGCTACTGATATAAATATTTGAAAACATTATATCAAGTCCTTACAGATATTTCAATGCTTTTATTGTCCATGATACACCTCCCTGCTATTTTGCCTGATATTAGAAAACAACCTTACAGTGTTATTGGACAATTTTGGTTATTTTTAAAATGCATGCTGAAGAAACAACTAAATTTCCACAGTGATTGAATCATTTCAATAATAAACTCATCAGATTTTTATCATTATCATTAGCACATATTAATGATATAAATTGATGGGTTTCACTTCTTATCCGACTTGTAATTATGCATTGTGTTCAGTGTTTGTCATCCACACAGTTTCATTTTATTCTAATACTTACCCTTAAAATGTTTGTATTCAGTTATAAGCTATAATATTTATCTTTAATAAAAAGGGACTGTTTTGAAGAAACATAGCAGCACAGATACCTGAGGAATTAACTCTGAGATAATACCACCATACTAAATAAAGATTTCCAGAAATCTAGTGAAAAAGCTGATAGATTCATAAAACTGACTTGAAATCAGCATAATTTTAATATTTCCCAAGGAGAAGAAATATAAATAAATAAGCTAAACCTATTGTCTTATATCCTCAACTCTTCAATATTTTTAACTATTTACTATTTTTCTTCAATATAAAAATATGTTATCTGTGCCTGGCTTATTTTATTTAGCATAAGATATTCTGCATTCATCCAGATTGCCACAAATAGGAAGATTCCGCCTTCTTTTTGAAAGGTAAACAGGGATTCAGTATGTATGTATACCACATTTTCTTTACCCTTTAATTCACTGATGGACATTTAGGTTGACTTCTCAGCTTGGCATTTTTTAATAATGCTTCACGGAAGTGCTGACATCTTTTTGAAATAGTGTTTTCATTTTCTTTGTATATACACCCAGAAGTGAAAGTGTTCTTGTTATTTCCCTTTTTAATTTTTTGAGCAATCGCTATACTGTTTTCAATAATATCTGAAACTATTTACATTCCCATCAAGTCTTGGCAGAAGTTTTCTTTTCTCCAAATCCGACTCATTATCTTTTGGTTTTTTTATGAATGCCATTCTAACAGATGTGATGTGATATTTTTGTTGTTGTGATAGTAAAGATTATTTATATACTTGTTGATCATTTTTATGTCTGCTTAAGAAATATCTATTCAATTTTTTGTACCTTTTAAAATTATGTCATGATTTTCTTGCCTTTCAGGTATTCAAATTACTTATAGATTTTGGATATCAACCTCCTATCAAATGTAACAAAAAACAATTGGGATTTACTCTTTGAATTAAAAGATAATTCAACATATGCCAATCAAATGTCAAATATCATATTATCAAAATGAAGGATAAAAAATATACCCTCATCTCAATATCTATACAGAAAACATTTGGCACAAGCTAGCATTTCTTCATGATACAAACTCTTAACTAAGTATTGAAGGAACAGTGCATTACCAATCGATAGCCATAGTTAACATCAAACTCAATGGTGAAAAATTTTAAGGTTTTACACTAAGAGCTGAAAGAAAGATGTCTACTATAGCCCCTTCTATTTAACATAATAATGATAGTTTTTGCCAGGGGAATTAGGAGAAACAAATAAGAGCTTTCAAATAACAGAAGTTAAAATGTACATTTGCATACACGATCTTTTTTTTTTGACAGGGTCTCGCTTTTGTAGTTCAGGCTGGCCCTGAACTCAGCCTCAAACTCAAAGCAATCCTCCCATCTCTGCCTCCCAAGTGCTGGGATTACAGGTATGAGCCACCACACTCGGCACTGTGGTATGTGGTTATGCTGTTGGGTGTGAGTTTCCATGCCCAGCACTGTTGTATGTGGTTAGCAGGGATGGAACTGGGCCCTTGCACTTGCAAGGCAGGTGCTGGAACCACTGAGCTAAATCCCTAGCCCCAGACATGATCTTGTACACAGAAAAGTCTAAAACTCTACAAAACACTGTTGAAACAATTCAGTATATTTCTGAAATTAAAAAAAAGATATAAAAGCTGGTATTTTTGTATACTAAAACAGACTATTGAAAAAGGTATCAAGGAAATAATCTCAATTACTAAAAAGTAATAATAATAAACTTAAGCAAGGAAGTGAAATACCAATGCACTAAAAACTATAAAATTTTGATGGAAGAAATCAAAGAAGATGAAAAAAATACATCTCATGTTAATGGATTAGAAAATTAAATATTGCTGAAATGTCCATGGTACCCAGTGTGACCTATAGATTCAATGTAATCTCCATCAAAATTCCAATAACATTTTTCACAAAACTAAATATAAAGCTCACAAGTTGTATGAAACCACAAAAGATCAAGAATGGCCAAAGCAATACTAAACAAAAAGAATAAATTGAATATATCATAGGACCTGTTCTCAAAAATAGTCAATAAAGCCATACTAATGAAAGCAAGAGAGTACTAGCATAAAAACAAACCTATAGAACAAGAGGAAAGAATGGAGGACACAGAAACCAAAGCATTTCTAGTCAAAATCCAAGAAAAAAATAAGAAGAGCAAATTCTCTCAAATAAATTGTGCTTCTAATACAGTGGTACCTCAGTTCTTGAATGCTTTTATTTGCAAACAGTTTGGTTGACAGACAAAAGCATTTGGCAAAATTTCATTTTTGTTTTCTAACTCTGCATTGAATGACAACAAGACCATGGCCATCTTTTCTAGAGCTATGGCACTAATTTATGAACCAAGGTACCACTGCACTAAACATCAGCCTAGAAGAATGAAACTGAACTCTTGTTTTACCACACATACAAAAACCAACTAAAAATAGATTAAAATATCACTGGAAGTTATAAAACTGCTACAAGAGAACTTAGAGAAAAGCTTCTTGACATTAGTCTTGGTAAAGATTGGATACAATACCAAAAGCACAGGCAACAAACAATAAACAAAGGGGACTGCATTAAATTAAGGTTTCTAAACACAAATCAAAAAGATCAACAGTGAAGAGCTAACCTACCACAGAAATAGTACTTGCAAACACAAAGTATAAATTTTTACATTGATAAGAAAATAAAATGATTGATATGCTTAAATAAAGGTATATAGGGAAAATAGAAAATAAATTTTATTCAACTTGTTATTTATGAGAAATAGAAAGCAAATTAATTAACTTTAAAAGTTGTGTAGATTGTAACACCAATCCCAAATATGATGTATGATCAAAATATACAATAAACATTTAGAATTTTCAATTTAATGTATTTTAATTCATTACAGTAAAAGGCATTATCATTAATTCAGTTTAAAATAGTTCTCATCACTTGGAGCATAGCTATCCCATTGTTTTCCCACTATTTGAAGTACTTCTGGCATCCTTATTTCATGTCTTTCATGAGACATGATAAAAAAATATGCTGAATGCTACTGCCCATCTCCACCCAAAGAGACAAGTTCATAATAAACATAATGGTATGGCCTATTTACCTTATTCACTAGGTCTGGTATCAGTGAACTTCTGGCTCTTCTCCAAAATCAAAATAACCATTCCTCCTTAGTTACTTTTTGCTGAGATGAAATATGTGATGCTCAAAGTTAAGGGAGAAAAGGTTTATTTAGTTCACTGTGTATTGAGGTTTCAGTCCATAATCAACTAGCTCCAAGGCAGGGTGGCCTCACAGAGGAGAAACAGTTCATGATGGGCAGAAGGTAGCACAGCAGCAAGGAGCAACCACAGCTCCTTTCTATCTAGGCCACTTAGAGTGAGTAGCACTCACACCATTAATCCTAATGCCCTTTATCCTGGTATTATACCATGAATCAATCCCAGTGGATCACACACTGTAGATCCAATTGCCTCTGAAAAAGCCCCACCCAAGACTGTATGATGTTTTGGGGGGCTTCTAGAGACAAGCCACAATCACAATAAAAGGCAAATGTTTTGAATCAATTCAGGCTCTGAGGCATCAATGACAGTGTAACCAAAGACACAGAAGAGGGCTTCCAGAACTACTTCATCACATGGCAAAACTCATGGGTTAAATGGGCTTGAAGCAAGAGAGAGTGTTCTGATGGAAAGCGAACTAATGGCAATATAGTAATACCTTGGTTCACCTGTTCATCTGTTTGTGAACAATTTGGTGTGTGAATAGAAGTGTTTGCCAAAATTTTGCTGCAGTTGACAAACTCAGCATTGAGTATTGAACAGGACCACAGCCATCTTCCCCAGAATTATGGAACAAATTAAATTCATGAACTGAGGTACAGTACCACTGTGTATATTTTACTGTAATAACATTTTAAATATAAATATTCACCATATTTTTCAATTGTACCTTGTACTTCCCAGCCCCAAAACATTTTTAAGTCCTCCCATCAATGAGAAATATACAGGCTTGTTTTAAGAAAAAAACAGAATTATATTATATGCAGTCTTAGTTAATCATATATTTTCTTGTTATAAGGTCATGTATGACCTTCAAGATTCAGCTCTTTACTATAGGTACATTTCATGGACTGTACATAAAACAGCTCCTTCATCAAAAACAAAACTTTCATGTTTTAAGTGAGTCTATCACAATCAGTTTAATATATTTACATATATTATCTTTTACTAAATTTGAGATTTCTTTTCTCATACTACTTTTATGGTCCATTGTTCTGCATCTGTAGTACGAGCTACAGATAACATACATTATAAGTCTGTAACATTACACATTTCAGTTTTCATTTTAATCTACAGAATTTTCAAAACCAAATTTGCAGTTGAACTTGAGAATCTCAAGGACATAGTAAAGTGAAGTTTTTTCTAAGGTAGCTTTGTATCTTCTTTCATAGTACTTCTATACATATATAATTACTTCTCATGTTTCTTTTATGTCCTTATAATATCTACATATTTATATTTTATGCATCATATTTTTATGCTACACTATGACAGACAGCATTTGAAATTTAAAAAGTATAAAATGGAGCTGAAAATCTGGAAACTTTATAGACTTTTGCTCAACAACTACGATGGAATGATAAATGCTTATTTTATGTGATTTTTGTGCAAATTTTTGAAAATTAAGTTTCAAAAATTTTCTAGATAAATTTCTTTATATATTCCAACACATGAATTCTTCATGCAACTTCTTTTCAAAGACAAGGAATAAGTGTTTCTTTTACTCTCATGACATTGTGGTTATGCTTTTTGGCTCAAAGTAGATGTTTCATACTATTAAACTTGAGCCTCTTAAATTCAATTAGATCATTCCAATTATTTTTTTATTTCTCCATTTTAAAAGAAAATTGCACATACTAATTAGTAAGTACAGTAGGCTGCCAAAATTAAATTTAAAATTTTATTGCCCATTCCTTTGATTTATGTAGCATTATTCTTTTACTCCATCAGATTATATTACTGATGTCTTTGGCAATATTTTACTAAATAATGCATTTCAGTGTTGGAAAAGATACTTCAGGCATGACTGTGCTCTCTGACACATTTGCTGATTAAGGATGCTTGACAAACTGTGTCTTGGCCATGGTGCAACCTATAGGCAGTTTGTTGTGAGAAGCAAAGACAACATCTCTCATGGTTAAAAAAATAAAAATAAAAAAAGGCAACATGGTACCTGTGTTTCCCCAACAGTACAGCATTTATCAGCAACACTCAGAGGTCACAGAAAATGACATCCCAATTCGGCATGCACAAGCTTTCAGCTTTCCCAGGGTTGTACCTACAGCAAACAGGCCAATATATGAAGCACGATGGAGAAAGACAAAAGCTGCTATTGGGCTTTGGAAAATTATATGTTCTCTCCGGCTGTTAATTATAGGCTTGGTGCCTTTTGTTTTAATTCCAGAGATGTACAGAAGTAGAACCCTGTATTAAGTTCTTCCAGTATCAATCTGTGAACATCCCAATTACATGTTTGTTGGTGGGGAGTCAGGTTGGGCTAAGTAAGGAACGCTCAATAGCAATATGTCACCGAACACAAAAAGAACTTCATGGCAAAGGCATGACTTCCCCATGCTGCATTTTTGCCTTATTTTATTTTTTCACTATTACACAGCTATCTTAACTACATCCTAAATATGAGTAAAACTCTGATGTCTGCTTACACTCTAGGCTAACCATAATTTTGCAATTGCAAAAACACTTTCTACTATAATTCTACTATCACTGTAAGAGGTATGAAATGATTCTAGTTTGCTTATTTTAGTGCATTGCCAAGTATTTGGAATTATGTTAAAGAATTTTTAATTTCCACTGGGCATTCAGGGTCTAACTCATTAAGAAGCAAAATGAGTAACTTCAACTCCTGCTTCCAAAATATGTAAAAATATTTTTGAGAGTCAAACAGGAGCGCACGTCTTTCCACCCATATGTTGTCATTATCATCTGCTGGAACATTAGCCTTTTTAATGTGAAAACCTGTTGCAGTTTAAAATGTAAACCTCATTAGCTATGGAATTGTTTTGTCCAGTAAAATAAAAACTTATGTTAATATGTTTATGGATTTAAAACATTAATAAAAATGCTTGCCAAAAAAGTAAAATTAATTCAGTATGACTCATTGGATGGATTAACTCAGCAGTCTTTTGAAATAGTTCATGTTTTATGTAAAAATAGTTGGTGAAAATAAAATTTTCTAACAGGTCTATGTCGATCTATAGCTCATCAAATTGACATAATAATGACAATCTCTATTTACTGGGCTACATTGTAATTTCTTACTCCTATTATTGCACTTCTATTGAGTTTCTCTTTACTTCATATATATTTGGGGACCTATTTGTGAGCCTTATCAGTTTAATTTTTGTGTTTCTCTATTATAGAATTGTTCACATTCCCTTGGCGTTAGTAAAATTGACAAGAATGCATATCCTTAAGGCTTGGACTGGATATATAAGATGACATTCCATTTAAGTGTACTGAGAAGTGTCATGTATGTGTCACATATTCATTATAAACCAATGATTCATTCAAGCTGAGCACAGACACAAAAATGGAATTTAGGGAATGAGATAAACTATGTTATGCTAACACAAGCTGAAGCCAAAACTCGGTTTAGCACGTGTATATTTTCCTGTCGTTAAATTTGGAGAGATGAGGTTTTACCTACATTATGTTTTAAGAATAGCAAATCAAAAGAAAAAAGAAAAAAGAAAAGCAAATCCTTAAGAGAAAGAGATAGCATATACTCCTCAAAAGGAGGTGGGTGATCTTTTCTCAGACCTCTATTTTTCAGGCACTGTTTTTTTTAGCCAGTTTTATTTTGTTTTGTTTCATTTTGTTGTTGTTGTTTTGTTTTTGTGCTACCAGTGCAAGATCTTGTACTTGCAAGGCAGGTGCGGCACCACTGAGCTAAATCCTCAGCCCTTCAGCCAGTTTCTGTGTTTTTACCCAGGACTGTCCACATTTATCTGTATTCAACTTAGAAAGTTTTCCTTGGTTTCTGTTAAGTGGTAATAAGGCCAATTTTTCTCATTTTCATGATTGCTCATTTTTTTTCTTTTTTCCCAAGAAAACATCCATAGTTTTTATTAGTGACTATTAATTATACACAATGGTAGACTTGCTTTGGTGCATTCATACATGTATGTTACATACTTTGACCATTTTCAGTCCACATTATTCCACTTCCCCTTCCCTCCCCCTACACGAGTACAATTTCTGCACCCATTTTCATGACCCCATTCCTCCTCTTCCCCTTCCTCCCTCTGATTACCTTTTACTTTCCTTATACTCTCCCTTCCATTTTCATATCATTCAAAAAATAATTTAGACACAGGAGATTTGTACAGATTCTGATTTAATTTGATGTTTATGATTTCTGGAGCTTTCATTATCCAGATATATATGAATATAAACTTCTAAGATTCAAACCACAGAAAAGTTGACTTAAGGTATGGACTATTACAATACCTGAAAAAGTTAAGCGTAATACAAGTTATATTATCAGGAGTGAATTACTCTGTGTAGATAGTACAAAGACTTCAAAGCATATGAAGTAATATTTACATTTTTAGCAGAAAACCAAAAGAGAATATTTTCAAAATGGACTTTAGATCAGCATAAACCAATTCTCTTAATAACCTGAGGGTTTTTTTTTTAAATGAGATAAGCCCTATAATAAGTTGAAAAGCACTACAATTGTGATAGTAGGTATTATATATAACACCAAAACGGTGATAGTGTATGTGATTTATGTTTGGACAAGGAGCCTAGACCTCTCCAACAATTAGGATTTTGGTATTCTACAGTGGACTTCATTTTCACCTTCACTCAGGGATCAAGCATTTCTCAAGTACTGCAGATAGCCCAGAGGCTATGCTAGACCTTGAGGAGACAGTAGCAGATAAAGCAAAGTTTCTATTTTTAAAGTGCTTAGAGTTGGGAAGATCAATACGCAGAGCCACTCAGAGTGTGAACAATGATAGAGGAAAACACTAAGTGGTAGGAAGGTACATGAGAAAGGCATTTAACCCCATCTGGCTGCATCAGGGAAAGCTTTCTGGAGGAAACAAGTTAGAAAGAAAGCATACTGGAGGAGAGGGTGTGAATAAGGATTTCACAGTGTAAGATTATACAACCCATGTGGGAAAACAAAAATAAAATTGCATTACCCATGCATAGATCGGGCAGGTAACAGCAAACTGTAAGGAAGTACAACTCAGTGGAGTTATGTAAAATTACATATGACCTAAAGCTTAGTCAATATTTAAGAAAAGCATTAAAGCACTTTATAGAAAATAAATAACCTCAAACAGCAGGGGGCAGTGAATATCAGCAATTTTACAATGCATAATATATTTCAGTGTCACTGAAGGACCTTATTTTTAAATTTATATTTATGTGAAGTTTCAATGTGTGTAATCTGTGTGAGTTTAATGGTATACCTGGATTTAATACATACTTTTGCTTCTCACAATTATTGCTGACATCAAGTGATTTGTTTTATTTTATATTATTGTAATAAAAGATGTAATGAAGAGATAAAATGGATAATAAAATTAAAATTTTAAAGTCTTTTAAAACACAACATAATCATTGCAAAATGAGACTTTTATTCTCAATACTTGCATAGGATAAGAGAATGAAAAATATAGTGGAAAAACAATATGCTGCCAATATCTGCCATCAAAGGTATTGGATTTAAAAAATCAAGAGGAGGGCCGGGGATATAGTTCAGTGGTTCCGGCTCCTGTCTTGCAAGCACAAGGACCCGGGTTCGATCCCAGGTAACCACATAACAATACTGGGTGTGGAGACTCACCCCAGCAGCAATCAGTACCACATTCCACAGTGCCAGGCGTGATGGCTCACGCCTGTAATCCCACCACTCAGGAGGCAGAGGCAGGAGGATTGCTGTGATGTGAGTTTGAGGCTGAGCTCAGGGCCAGCCTGAACCACAAAGCGAGACCCTGTCTCAAAAAACCTTAAAAAAAAAAAATCAAGAGGTTCCTAGAAATGAGAGCATTGAGAATTGATTAGTTTCTTCAGGACTCAGTGTAAAATTTCAGTGCCAGGTGATGGTACACTCGAAACACATCTTCTAACGTTGAACATTATTAGAAGAATCCATCATGAGAAATGAACTCATTGCTATCTACAAATGGTTTTTTCCTCTTTACTGAGTTTATTGATACATCTTAGGTATACTTTATGGTATCTCATTCATCATTAAGAATTTGTACCTGGACATGATGCAACTTGCTTCTTATTTTTTTCCTATTCTCTTGCCCTCCCTATGAGTCCCTAGTATCTCTGTACTTCTTTGTATGTATGGTCTGGTCCAGGGCCTTGGTCAACACAAATTACCAAGAGGACATCTCATTATATAAGTAACTCAAAAGCTAAGGAAAAATATTTATAATGGATTGAAGTCTTACATTTTTCTGTTCTCCAGTTTTGAGAATAGGAATGAAATTTCTCCATTTGGAAACAACCGTCAATAAGTTCTAACAGTATAATTTATTATATAGTATCCATCATGATATTATAACATGTTGATTTTAAACCTTTTGCTTACTTCAGTATACATGCTACAGTGGACCTTTGACTTACAAATTCAATTCATCCTGAGGGCTGGTTGTAAGCCAAGTTGGTCAACTGAAGGCTCAGGCTTCTCTACACAGCTGTCAAAGTCTGTCTCCTATGCATCTCTCTCCTGAGGTAGATCTCAGTGTCCTTAGAGAAACACCAGCCCAGTATTCTCAGTTAATCTCACACAGAGAAGGGTGTTGTCATGTTCTTTCCAGAATTCTGTAAGGATTAAATCTGTACCAGAAACCTTCTGGAAATCCAAGTGGCCGCCAGCTGGGTCATAACTCAAGACTTTGCTTGTATATTAAAACTAAACTTCCGGTTATAGCCCAGGTTGTTCACATCAGGCTGATTATAACTCAAGGGTCCACTAAATTTAAAATATTGCTTATATACAGCATGAGGAATCTTCAATCATCTGAAGTTACAAATAAATAGAAAATTTCCACCTGTTTTTAACTGTTTGATGTAAATTTATTGAGACAGAAGTATGAATAAGTTTTAGCTGATAACAATTTTTTATCTGAATTTTAAGTTTGATTTGTCTTATTTGCTTTCCAGATATACTGTGTCCTAGTTATAAGTTATGAGGCTTCTAGACTTCCTGACAATTTGCATGTCATAGTTTATCTCTTAAGTGTTCCCCACAGGTTATAAGCTAAAAAGGTTTATTCCCTGAATAGGGCACTATTGAGAGATAAAGGAAATTTAGGAGGTAGGAGCTACTTGTAGGAAATGGGTCATAGGGTGCATGGATTGAAGGAAATCTTTGGTTTTCAGTGTCTCAGTCTCTGACTCTGTCTGTCTGTCTCTCTCTCTCTGTTTCTCTCTCTCTCTTCCCCAGTCATAGCGAGGTGAGTAGCCTCCTCTGCTGCAATTTCTCACCATCATGAAGCCTTGCTCCTTAAAGCAATGGAGTCAGTAGACCACAGACTTACATCGCTAAAACGTGACCTCAGTGAAGCTTTGCTTCTTTAAAATGATTTTCTTGAGTGTTTTCTGATAATGACAGAAAACTAGCTAAATCAATGCATCATTAGGACTTTGTTTTTTGATAGTTTGTATGTTTGTTTCGCAGTTTTTCTTGTATTTTTAATATGAACAAAACATTATATAAATGGCATATCTGGAAATTTATGTTTTTCTTTCATTTTGTTTTTATTATGTTTGCCTCTCTTTCTTGACTTACAACTTAAGTGATAGAGTACTTGCCCTTCTTATGAATTAGAGAAATTTTATGTATAATATATATGCAATATATCCTGATTTTATATATGCTATAAATGTATTAATTCATACACCTATCATAATGTTCTAAAATAATAAAAAAGTTTACTTGGCTTATTTTCAATGTGTTGTTAAAATTGAATCCAGCAGGTACAAATCTCCAGAAGTCACAGCTGACCATTGAGAGCCACAAACCAAACTTTTCCTTAATACTGTTAAGGTATGACACCTGATTCATGGCATCCAAGGGTTAAGTATGTAAATACATAAAGTATGTTCAGAAATCATATCATATTTATCCCTTCAAAAGAAAGAGAAGTGAGCCCAATAGTTAAAGCAAATCACCAAAATGCAATGACCACATAAAGACACACCTTCCATCTCCCCCAAACACATACTTACGCAGACTTCAATCAAAATTCAGATATTCCCAAAAAAGGTCACTTGGGTTCTTTGTGCCTATAATACTTTCTTGAACAGTACTAGCTGAGAATTTAGAAGACTGAATGAGAATATAAGTTACTGACACCCATTCCAGGTATGTCGCTGGAGCGGACTGGGAAAACAGGCACGTGCAGAAGCTGGTATGCAGACTTTCAGTGAATGCCCAGCAGTGTTAGTTTTGACATGTGCCGATTATCCCTTTAACTACAGCAGTTCTCTATATGTTCTACACCCGGTATTCCAAGGCTCAAACAACATATACAAATGTATTTTGTTTTATTGATTTTATCTGAATATAAGCCATTCTCACTCATATTTTATGCAGAAAATAATATTGTTTCTTAAAACTACAGAAACATAAGCTTTTTTATGTTTCTCTTATATTCCCTTTAAAACATCTGAAAGCGTGACTTTTCAGCATGACATTGTAAAGGAGAACAAAGCAGGAAAGGTTTTATTTAAAAAAAAGTGGAAAATGCTCTTCCTTTTCCATTCAGGGTTTTGAAAAGGGTTGGACAAATTCTTGAAAACTGCTTCTTATAATTTTTCATCTGTAATATATTAAATATGAATTAGATAAATTCATACCCAGGGCAATAATTTTCATTACAGCCATATTTGAAGGGTCTTAATATCGAGATTCTGCTCTATTGTTTCTTCATATTTTTAGTTTAGTATTTTTGTTTAAATAATCATATTATTTGCAAAAGCATTTGAATAGTCCATACAGATTGGTATGTTTTGAATCTGTTTTCATCAGCATGTTTTTCCTACAAGGAAGTGAGTATCTAATGTAAAGTTCACAAATTACTCTACTGATATTAAATAAGACTAACTTAAATAAAGATTTAGTGAAAAAAGTCATGTTCAGGATTTCAGAAGTTATCCAAAAGAGAGCACAAAAAGTCTGAAAATAAATCAACACATGTGGAATAATATCATTACCAAGGAAAGAGAAAGGGAAATGCACAAAACATAACACTAGTTTATAAATCCACTATAATACCTATGACATTATAAATCAAATTATTTGAATTAAAGTACTTAAGTATAAGTGTTCATACAGCAAACTTGTCACAACCATGCTAAGTTGTTTGATTTTCTTAGTGTGACCAAAAATTTGTAATTTCATTAAATATAGGAGTTTCCTAATTACAGCAGTTTCCAGTAGAAACATTTGATGGGAGCTAACTTTTGTTCTCTAATTAATTGTGATACTAATCAGTGTATTGGCCTATTTTTTCAAGGCTATCGTAACAAATAAATGTAAGATATGATTGTGCAATATGAAAGCAACTCAAACTACTCATAGACCATTACATATCTTCACGTAGTTTCTCACTAATTTAATTGGCTTACTTTACCTGTTTATTTTCTTTTAATCCAAGATTAGTGTTTAAAACAAGAGACATACATTGAAGTTTTAAGTGGATGATTTACACACTATGATAATTTAGTATTTTGAAAAGTCAAACAGTTTAAGATAAGGCACCTCAGCTCCACTGCTGAGATGATTCATGATAGATGTAAATTAATTTTTTGCTGTAAAATTGGGTTGACACCACTTTTAGGGGTTATTTGAACACATTACAGAATGTGAAATTAAAGCAACACCTTGGGGGAAAAATGGCAAAAAAATGAAAGACTGTGTTTGATAAATGAAACATATTTTTGTTTTTCCTTCATGAGAAGAACAAAATACAAGCTTGAATGCAGTTCACCAATACCCCTAAATTGAGTCTGAAGCTCAGCATCTGTTTCTTGGATGACTGTGGGCTTACCACCCAGGGTGTTAAGAGACTAGCATGCGCTGACTAGCTTCTCTTTGTTCTGATCTCTATTTATCTCCTCAGGCTCTATTCTCTCCTCCTCTTGCAAAAGACTGAAATTAAGGAATGCTGCATGCACTCTCTAATTTTAGTCATAGCATTCTTCTCAGGATGGTGGGGTGGAGAGACTATATTGTGACAAATATTTCACCCTCTTTCTCAACCTAAGCATGATAATTTCAGTGTCGTTTTATAATAGATATGGGAGGTTAAAAACATCTCAGCAGCTGTAAAATTGTTATCATAAAATAACATGATTTTAGCCACATCATTTCATTGCTTTTGAATCAAGAGGAGGAATCATTTTGATTAGAAAAAAAAGAAAAATATTCTGTGAACTTCTGTTTAGCTGGTGATAAATTTTCAGGTTAAGGTGCTAGTTGTTAAGATAAATTTAATTTTACAATAGTATTTATTTTTCTGATGTATAAGTTTATTATGCAAACTTGATGTTCAAAGATATTTTTATTGAGTGAAATTATAAAAAGCTTCAGTGATTTTTATATTCTAACTCTCAATTCCAAAATCTGCAGCCTCCATATGTTGAGATTTATATTTCCAATTCATGTAGTTGGGGAGCATTATTTTTTTAAGCTCATCTTTGATATAATTCTGACTTTTAGGGAGCTATAAAACTATTTACAAGCTGCTGCTGATGGTGCATTTCAGTTTGGCCTCATCGCAGATTACTTATTATTTTTATTGATACACACTCTACAAAGTAATGGCAGAATATAAAACAACCTGAGTTGACTGAAGTATGAAAATTTCAGTATATAGAAATGAAAAAGGAGATCAGCAGAGATCTGAAAGAAGCATTGCCTGTGTTCACACATTGATCTAAGTAGTTTAATCTGCGCCCCCCCCCCCAACCGGTTTAATTCAGTCATTCCACAAACATAGTTTGCAAAGTATCACAAGTTAAATCTTTGGGCTTTGCTCGTAACAAAGGTAGCCACTGGCCTAGAGAAACTAGAATACTCAAGGCAGCCTGTACAATTAAACCAAAAGTCGAAGTATGATATGTCCTGTCACAAGATACTAATGAAACGTGGCAGAGAAATTGAATCTCACATAGACTCGGAAATTGATCAGGGTCTTTCTGGAGGAAGAGAACATTGATGTTGAAACCTGAGGATGAGTGAATTTTATTGAGGTTAAGCGTGGAAAAAGAAGATATGTAAGGAACGCAATGCACATCCTAGGGGGAAGGAGATTCTGTGGGAAAGAATGGATCTGTTTTGTTGCTGGGAGAAACAGAGGCAGACCGTTTTCCATATAGTATTCTACTCTGTTCTAGTGGGCGGGGGGGGGCAACCTAAGTGAGCAGTGATGTGAGGTGAAACTTGGCCTCTAGACATTCTGTGAAAGTCCTTGACTGTAGCTATGCCTTTTTGCTACCTTTTTGAAGCATTTGCCTTCCAATCTTTCTAATTTTGCATTCACTTTTGAAAAATAAAAAACAAACAAACAAACAAACAAACAAAAAAACCACCTCATATACCCCAAACAAATCTTCCTTTTGTCTTACCAGGCTGCCCTCCTCTCAGATCCCATCTCCTCAAGCTTTTGCTCGGCCAAATTTATTTCTTTCACTTGCAGCTGAAAGGAAAATTTTGAACCCTCTTAGACATTTTTAGCGGCAGCCCAAATTAGACTGAAGTTTACCTCATAAACCATTTGCCACCTCTAGGAAAGTGGGAAGCTTGTAGAAGTGAGCATGAAATCAAATTTGTATGGATTCATTTTCAACTACACAGATTGACCTCTTCTCTCAAAATAATTAGGTCTAGAAATCTAATGTACAGCAGAAATTCTAGTTAACAATATTGTGTTATATATTAAAAATGTGTTAAGAGAGTAGATGTCAGGTGCCCTTGATACACTTAGAACTGGAAAAGCTGAGTAAACCTCAATGGGGACCCTGGGGAGAGCCAGAAGGGGAGGCACCTGGAGTCGAGGTATCTGGCCCTTTAACTAGTAGAGATTGAGCTGTGTTAATACCTTTCTCCTCCCTCTTTTCTTTTCCTTTTGCCCTTCCGCCTGTTTCTGCTGCAACTGTCCCCTGATCTTCAATAAATGTAGCTACTGACTGCTTACTCTGAGGGATATGCTTGGCAATTCTTTCCTTGACATACACAAACGATGGATAAGTTAAATTGCTCACATGGCATAATTATGTCAACATTGATATATATCAAATTTATAGTACACCTTAAATATATACAACAAAAAATTAAAAATGTAGGCTGGGGATTTAGCTCAGTGGTTCTGGTGCCTGCCTTGCAAGCGCAAGGTCCCAAGTTCGATCCCCGGTAATCACATACAACCGTGCCACAAAGCACAATGCCAGGCATGGTGGCTCAAGTCTGGAATACCAGCAACTGGGGAGGGAGAGGCAGGAGGGCTGCTGAGTTTGAGGCTGAGTTCAGGACTAGTCTGCACTACAAAGCCAGACCCTGTGTGTCCAAAAACCCTAAAAAAAAATTATTAAATAAATTAAAATGTGTACTTGCTTGGAGGTTTTCTCAATTTTTTATGAAAGGATCTGTTCAGAGGAAATGCTAAGCCTATGGACAATAATAGTGTTTCAGACATCAAATTTTAATACAGTCTGAAGAGATTCAAATAGAAAAAATATTTTCAATGGACTAAAGGGAACATTTGAGATAGAAAATGAAAACATGAAATATTCACAGAAAATATATTTTCTATATGCTGGGTTTGAAAAAAAAAATAAAAGCAATATAAACCATAATTCGCCTAAGAAAATCATTGTTTACTTTTAAAATGTTAATTTTATAAGCTAACATGTTAATTTTACAACTTAAAATGAGTTTAGCCTTTTCTTCTAGAAAATCAATGGCTAAAATAATCCATTAAAATTGAATAAGGTAAATAAAACCATAATTGGCACTTAAACAAAAGCAAACAAAACTTATTTTACTGCATAGCCAATGGTAACATTGCTGAAATAAAGCCATCTGTTCAACTTTAAAGCTTCATTTTGAAATTGTTACCAAGAATAATTAACAATTGTCTTGAATATTCCTTTCCAAAATTGATTCTCCCAGAATATTTATATGAGATATTTTTATGGTTAAGACTTTTTTGATGTTTGGTTGCTAATATTATTGAGGGTTTCCTTGTTTGGTTTTGATTTTCTTGATTTTTTAAAAAAATTGGTCACTACAAATTTCATGTTTTAAAAATAATTCTCATGTGTAAAGGCCATGTTCCGAGGGACCTGTGGGTCACCCAAAATACATGATTATTACTCTTATTGTTGCCTTTAGTTTTAGATATTTTTATTTTATTAAATGGAAGGAATGAAGGATTTTTCGATGCAATATATGAGAGAACTCTATAAGGAATAAACAGAATTCTGAAAAGAATTTTCTAGAAAGAAATATGATTAAAGAGAATGAATAAATGAATGTACTCTTCTGTGTAGTGCTTGGTATTACTTCAGTTGGACAACAAAGGTTGTCATAGAGCAATCAGTGGAGCTTACACTAGAATGTAAATTTCACTAGAAAAGGAATATCTTTTGTACACTAAAGTACTGTAAATGCCTAAGGAAATATTTAGCATATAATAAATGCTCATTAAATATATTTTGGATGAATGAATGAAATGAAGGAAAGAAATTGAATTTAACTTCCAATGCAAGCATTTTACAAGCTTCACAATATGCCATCTTAATAAATCCTTATATAATCCTCATAGAGGAAGTATGAAAATTATCTTTTAACAAAGGAGAAAAATGAGGCTCAAATGATGAGTTTAATTACTCAAGGGTTCACAGCTGGTAACCAGCAGATGCAACATCAAGATATATTGAATGGGCTGCCCAAATGATACACCAGCACAAATCAGACTATTTATACAATGTACCAGAAAGGGTGACAGTTGAATAATGCAGTTGTCTACTGTGGCCCCCACTGTGGAGAATCGATTATTGAAGGAGCAATGACTATCAATTATTGTGGATGGGAAACACTACAGATCTAATCATCTGGCAAGTTTCCCTACACGAAGAAGCCATCAGTGAAATAGATCATTGATATTACCTGATTTTTAACATTTAATTTTTATCGATTTTTGGTTTGATCTTTATTTTATGAAAAAAAATTTCCCAACTGAATAATAAGATAGCAATTCTTCTTACACTATGTATGCTTGTCTTTCAAGTAGTTACTTAGCATAAGACATGAAACAAAATAAATTTTTGAGTTTACCTATTACCGACAAGCATGTTGACATTGCATATCCAGGAAACATATTAATTTATTATTTTATAGTTCTAAAGGTCAAAATAAAAAATCCAATGCAATTTTCACTGGATTCAAAGAAAAAAACTGTGGATGTAGCTCAGTGTTTCTACATACAAAAATCTGTAACTTGAACCTCAGCACCAAAGTCAATCAATCAATCAAATAATAAAAGTGATGCCAAAGTTGCATTACTTTCTGAGCACCCATACTTTCCTTGCTAACTCAAGGATCAGCAGAATTTAGTTCTAACCAGGAGGTCTTCAATACCTTGGGGCTATCAGTTAAGAGCCTCCCTTAGACAGCAGAGTCCTTTCCATGGTTTTTTCACACTCCAATGTTTCAAAGTCCGCAATGGGCAACTGAGTCCTTTGCATTGTCATCTCTCACCACCTCTCATACCTTTCTTTTCCACTTTTAAGTATTCTTATGGTTAAATTTGGCTTGCTCAAAATAATCTCCACGTCTCTACCTTGAATCTTCATTTGTCTGCAAATTTCCTCTTGTGTGTGTAACACAACAGAGTCACAGGCTTTGAGGATGATGCCGTAGACGTTTTTAGAGCATGATTTAGTGCTAACACATTGAAATATAGCTTCCTTAACATTCAGATGGGCACACAGACTGTTGTTCTTTTTATTTTTCTACCAGAGATCAAACTCTTGACCTTGTGTTTGTGAGGCAGGCACCGGAACCACTGAGTTAATTTCTGGCCCTTGTAATATATTTTTGAATCAAGAGGTATAATAATTCATCACTGAGATAGGTTTTTAGTGATCTTTTAAATTATAAATATTAATTTCTTACAATAGAATCCAAAATTCATAATTTAGGTAGTAGGCCTCTTAAGAAAAAACATTGCACTTCTTAACTATTAAATCGTTTTTCTTCTTTAAATGCCACCCAGTTCTTTATGACTAAAGCTCATTTCCTCATTGACTTTAGATTAGAATCAGGATGTGTAGCTGATTTTCTCTTTGTACAGATTTGAAAGTCATTTCTTAGCAGTTACTGAGTAATGGGGGGTTACAAACAATAACGGTTTGACATATGGTAAATAGAGCTGGACTTATTCCCATAACTGAAATATCCCAAACTTGTAAACAACTGCCCATATATCAGTTTGAATTTTGGGGAAAACAAGGGAGGGGAATTAGAAAGAAAAAGAAAGAGAAAATGAAAAGGATGTTTTACAATGCATTCTTCTTGCTCTAAGATCAGAGTTATATAATAAAAATAAGAAAAAAAAAATCCTGTTTGACTGCCTACTAACATACTTAAAAAAAACAAAATGATAAAACAATTCTTTTGATTTCTGCCTGAGACCAAAAGCAATGCAGATGGATAACAAGAGCTAAATATCCTAGAATACCCTGAAGAGATCAAATAGAAAAAAATTTTGAAACACCCACATCAGTTTGATGACCATCAACCAGGTATACATATAAGGGAAAACTGAAAATTCATTGACGAGGTTTCTTTGGGAAAAATTTCAGAGACTAGAAATGCTTCCCAAGAGATTTCACCCATGAAAATTTGATTCATTCCTGCTGAGTTCTTACTGGTTTGCAGAATTTAGTATGCTCCTTCATTAGCACTCCTGGAGCAGAAACTAAAGAGTTATTCAACAAAACTGACACATTCCAAAGTATTTGTGTGAATCCATAAAGATGCTAGAAAAACTGTGACAGCAAGAGGCAGAGTGAGAAGCAGCATCATTTGCTGACTTGAGTAATATTCTTTTGGGAACACCTTTCATATTTTCACTAATCCATGCACAGAAATGAAGGAGATGGCTACTTTTGAAATGGGATAAAAATAATACACTTTGACAAAATGCATGAAATGTGACCCTTTTCTCGAAGTAGCCCTACCATCTAAATATTGAATGGTAGGTTACAATTAAAAGATTAACCAATAAATTGAAGGCATATCTAATAAACCTTTTTATTTTCTTCCTGCTAGATCCTGTATCTAGAGCTTTTTCAAGATAACCAAAGTGAGTCCTTTAATTAAAAAGTTGTTTTGGTAGTACTCAACAGATATTTTATGTGTTTAACTGGCCCTACTCTTTCTTGAAGTTAGTTTGGACTTTGGTGGTTTATTTTGACAAATGGACAGTGAACAGACATGATACATGTCACTGCTCTAATGAAGTGAATGACTTCCATAGCATATGTACACATGTACATATACATATATGCCTATATATACATATATGTATGTGTCTAATTGTGAGTAATTACTGTAGTTTTCAGACATATCTTTCTACTTTTATTTCCTTGCATATATTATTTACAATAATATGGAAATCATATGAAACCCAGATATAACTTTAAGTAATGTATTTAAACTTCCATATTATCAATTTTCTAATCTATATGACTGAAGGTAGTAAAACATCTATTGTCTTCTAGTTCATGATTTCAAACTGAGAATATTTGTGACCTAATCTTCTTTTAGAGTACTAATAAAATTGGGAAAAAACACATGAATTTTATATTTTACTTCACAAAAAATAGGAAGTATGCAACTAGAATACTTTTTAAAGAAATTTCTGGCAAACTGAAAAGCCCTGGGAATAGACTGGAAAGGACAGAATAATAGAAACAGCCAAAAATGAGGATCTTTCCACAACATTCTTGGAGATTCTTCAAAATAAAGATAAATTGCTGTATTAAACAATACTGCACAAAATATACCTAAAACAAAACTTCTTTTGTTGTTATTACAATTTTTTTCATTTTTCTATATAAATTCATTTTTTTCTATATAAATGATGAGATTCTAAAATTGGCTCAATTGTTCAGTTAGCCTACTCCATAGGATTCCGCGCTGGGCTGCCATCCTCTGGAGGCCTAAGAGTGGTAGGATATTCCAGATGCCTTGTTCATCTGGCTGGCACATTGACCAGGACAGCTGAAATGCTGAGCTAAGAATACAAACATGACTGGCGCCTTTCCCTTTCAATTCAGCCCCAAAGTCTCTCACCTCGTGGCTTCCACATATTACCTTTACACAGCAACACCTCTCCAACACATCAAATTTCTCACATCATATCACAGAACCTCGGAGACCATAAAAACAAATGTTGATAGACACTCTTCAATTTTAGGACTGTAACTCACATAACATCCTTTACCTACATTTTGATGGACAAAGGGAATTATGGAACCAGCCCAGTTTTGTTGTGGAGGAGACTACAAATGGTTGTAAGAGGAAACATGGCTCATCAAAAACTGTCTGAGGTTACTCACCACAGTGACCAATTAAGGATTAACATGCTGAACAGCAGAGACTTTGTCCAGTCCCTACCTGAACAGACTGCTACAAGAAAACATGTTCTTGTACCAAGGCCTCAGAGCTTGTGCACTCTGCAATCAGTCATAGAAATATTCTACTCATGACACATGGGCCTTGAGAGAAGCAATGCAGAATTTAATGGATGTCAACATTTCACAAGAGATGATTCTGTATTAGGAAAGTCTAAATAAATGTAGGGATGTGGAATCAAGTACCCTTTTGCCAGTAGTAAATTATACTTTTGTCTCCACTCTTGGACATTGTCCTTTACACATTAATGTCAACGGTCTATGTCAATAAAAAACAATGAAGAAAAATGCTTCTATCTAGCTATACAGAAGTCCAATATAGGTGCCTCAATTGACTTCCTTAACCCATGCATAACAGAAAATAAAAATAGTCCATAAAAATAATAATGGAAACAAGCATTATGGAAAAAAAAGATAAAAACCTCAACCATACACATATATATGACATACACATAAACATTAAATAACACATATTAAGTTTTAGCAAACTTTAGTTAAAATACTAAAATGATTTAATATGAAATTGTTTTAATTTATATAGCAATTATATACAAAAGAAGCTATTATTAACAAACAAGAGAAAAATGATTCCTGTAAATTAAATTATATTATTTTGATATTTTAAAAAGTAATGCAACAATTTGGTTAAGAGCCAAACAAATCAGAATCAAGTAGTGTCATATTCTGGTACAAACTCTCAGTGTTGAATATGATGATGATGTGTATTCATAATGTACCAATAAAGATTTGAATTTTAAAAAATAGCCAAATAATAATAAGTACTAGATTTCCAAGTTATAAAACTGTATAAATGATGAAACTCTAAAACTAAATATATAGCATATATTAGGCCAAAGTTTATGAGTGAATAATCTATCCAGAACATATGCAAGAAGAGTTATTAAAGACAAGAGCACAGGTCATAGCAGGAAGAGAAGAATCAACTAAGAAAAATATAATATCAAATAATATTTTAATTTATACTGGCAACATTTTTTTAAAGAGACATTTTTAGCAAGTATTTTTTGTACTTGTCACTTGAGCTGACTGTTGATTTTTAAGTTTCTTTTTTTTTTTCCTGAAGGTTTTTTTTTTGGCCCTCCCAGTCCTGGAGATTGAACCCAGGGTCTTACATATGCTAAGCAAGCAGTCTACCACTGAGCTACATCCCCAGTCCTTTTATTTTACATTTTAAGACAGAGTCTCAGTAAGTTCCTCAGGCTGGCCTCAAGCTCATGATTTTTTCTCCTCAGTCTCCTGAGTAGCATGCCTCAAAGGTATGTACATCTATGCCCAGAGACACATACTCATTTAACTAATGGCACAGCAACAAATTTCAAACACTATAGGAATAACCATTTATTTGCTGTTTTTCCTCAGGCATACCCTAAGTGAATCCTGAAATCCCTGATAATTCCATGAAACTTGGTTCCCTGGGGCAAAGTCATATGGCTAGTCAGTATATTAGTCATTCTTGAGCCATCTATTCATAATAATAGGTAACATATTCTAGTTTATACCTGTGTGCCAGGCACTGTTCCAAATACCTAAGTATATTGTCTTCTTTCTAGTCTTCACAAAACCCTTCAGTAGTAAGAAAGGGACAGTCCAGATTTTATGAGGCCAATATAAAGTTCTCCTCATAAAAATTATAAATGTAAAAACCAGTAGGAAAACAAGAATCCATTTGAATAGAAGAAGATAATATGACAAATTACCTGTATGTTGGATTTATTTTTCCTTTTTTTCCAGGAAACTTTAGTTCATTTTTCAAAAATGACTTTACAAAGTGCTTCCAGTTAGGCCTGATTTCTTTCCTCTTTTGTAAAAATACTCTCACTTGTATGGAGCCCTGAAATTTAAGCTGTGTTTGCCTCATGGTTAATTAACCTTGAGAGAAAAGTACTATCACACCCATAAGGAAATAGAAGCATAGAGCACAGCTGTTATTAACTAGCTGCGCCAGGATTCAAATCCAGCTTCTGTTTCAAAAATCTGCAACTTTGGCCCCTATGTTTTATTGATAGGCACTTCAGTCTTCCATGAAAGACATTATGGATAAATATTTTGAAGGGGAAAAAGATGTTTGTATATTTCCTCATTAAAATCTTATCTTTTTATTGAGAATTTTACTTTTTACATTATTGAGCTCTTCTGTTCCACTGATAAAATCAGTACTAACTTGTCCATTTTCATCCTAAATCTAACAAAGGGGGGTTGCACTTGCATTTCTCAAAAGACTCATGAACTTGACTCAGAGCAACAAGCACAGCTTGAACTTTTTAGCAAGTGTCCCTAACACAGACCTTAGATCTGGGGTGTGCATTGCTCTAATTCAAGTAAATATATTGACTTTAAAGGTCATAACCATTGAGATCATTGAAGATTCCAACAGACAGTACAGCTCCTGAATGAGGTCATGTGCAATTAATCTGGCTCCACATTCAATCGGGAATACCAAATAGATGAGACATTTTGACCGCAATTTTTTTTATTAAAACTTCCACCTCCAGAAAAATAAAAGAATATGAGTGGACATTAAGGACCAATCTGGCAGATGTAAAATATCATTTTGGTGACTAGCATTTACATAATCATATTTTTTGCTTCATTTAATGCTTTTAACTTACAGGAAAGCATAACATATTTATTCTAACTTCACATAAGGTGAAATATTGAGACCAGAAGGAAAATATGGAGTCAAAACATAATTTTCTTAACAAAGAAAGATGACAATCACTGCCATGTTCTGAATAAATAAATGTGGGACAGCCCAAGCATGTATTAATGTGCTGAGTGCAAAGGTCAACATATTGAAAAAGTTATATTCATTTCGTGGATATCGCAATAAATTTAACTAAAGATTCAGGTTACATGGACGAGATAAGGTAACTTGGTGCCAGTACAGATGGGGAGGAGAGGAGAGGTTGAATTTGAAAATAGAATAACTAGGATTTGGTGGAATCTTGTACTGAGGAAGATGAGACAAAATGAGTTTGAATCTCCAATTTAGGGTTGACAAAATTAAAAGCAAAGGCTATTGGCTACTGTCATGGGGAAGATTGCTGCAGGTCAGATGGGAGAGACAGGAAAATTTTATTGAGATGATTTTATTGTGATATGGTGCATAGAGAGTAAGGGGGAACAGGGCTCTTGTGGAAATCATTGGTATCCGTGATCTGTCTTCCTTATTGCCATATGCTATGGTCTGAATGTCTATACCCAAGTCAACTCCTCTGTTGAAATCCTAACTTCTAAGTTGATTATATTAGTACGTAGAGATGTTGGGAAGTTAGCTAGATGATAAGGAAGGAGTCCATATGAATGAGCTTAGCATCTTTTAAATAGAAGCCCCAGAGGACAGCATTTTATCTGTCACCATGTGGGGGCAGGGTAAGAAAGCACTCACCTTGGTTAATGGGTTTCATAAGGTACTGAATTTTCCAGGGCCTTGATCTTAGAGGCTATGTCCTTCAAAATTATGAGAAAGAAATTTCTGTTCCTTATTTGGCACCTATTATAGACACAGGTATAGGTATTTTGTAATCACAGCCAAAGTAGAACTAAGACACAATCATAGTGTGAGGATAGAGGAAAAGCACTGTCACCAGGACTGTCTGACGATTGTGACAATACCATTCTTTATCTCTGCTGCTGAGTCACTATGTATACATATATACAGTGATAGTGATACCTCCGTTGTTGAACTGCTTCAACTTTGAACTTAACACTACTTGAATGGCAGTTAGAAAAAAATCTGAGTTCGTAACCTTCTTCCATAGTCAAACTGAAATTCTGACTTGAAAATCCAGTACAGACCAAGAGCGAGTCACACATCACATCTTGGCACAGACACAAGGGGTGGCGCTTCGGTCTAAGTCCCACTCTCACCAGACAACATACAGATTGTATGTTAGTGTGTAGAAACCTTCCTCCTAGTGCTGCTTGTTTGTGTTTTATTTGTGTACAGCACCACAGCCATGGCTCCCATGAAACTTCATGATCCCAGCCATGAAGCTAAGAGGAAAACTGAGACCCACGATAGAGGTAGAAAGAAATAACTGCAATAGGCCCTGTAAAGATAAATTTATCAGTGTACTTTGGGGGAGTCTCAGAACCAATTATTTGGTCTTACATTATTTCTTAGTGGAAAAATATGATCAGTTCTTGAAATGATCGGCGTTCAAATATGAAATTGGAACGAACTGAGCTTGACAACCAAGGTATCGCTATATATATATAATTTGGATGGAATCCAAGTCAGATGGAAATGCACATGCATCATTAAAATGAGTCAAGGTCAGAGTACAGGCAAGAATAAATGAGAGCTTAATAAGTTTTATGAGCATCTACCTGCTCCTTTCTGAAACAGAGATCCAGAAAGGATCAAAAATGATCCTTTCAAAAGTGATCCTTCCAAAAAAAGGTAGCAAAAATGTTTCATAAGTGATGTGATGACATCGTTATTTCCTATTTCTCCCTTTTGGGAAGGGAGTGCTGATTTTCTGCCATTGCACTCAGGAGTGTTTAACTTTCAT
>PVIR01013211.1:0-35327 GCA_004026965.1 Petromus typicus
TTTAGCAACCCTGCAGTACCAGAAAGTTTTAACAGTTTTCTTTATGCAGCTAACTAGAATAAGTACTGGAAAAATTAAATTTGAAAGGATAGTTCCTGTACAAGATTTGCAGTAGGTCAGCCAAATGAGGATGAGTATGCCTATGTTGAATTCAACTCCACGGACAACCAAATGTAACTTTATAGTGGAGGTGTGCTTTCACTGTCGTATTACTCATATGCTTTGTGAAAGTAAAAATGCTTTTGATAGGAAAGAGGACCCTCGAGTTACAATAGGCCAGACATACGAACAACTTCAGTTACAACTGACATTTTAATTTACAAACTCTCGAGTTCATGAGCCAAATGCCCACTGCTTGTGCTTCCAGTTAATCTCAGATACAGGTTTAACCCTTAGAGAGTTCTAAAAAGAACATGACATCATCCCTCCCTGTGTGGGGCGCACTGTGAGTGAGGCCCCTGCGACCTGCCTGTGCATGGGAGGGCTGTGCAGAGGAGCCTGAGCCTTCACCGACCAACCTGAGTTACAACCAGCTCTGGGAAACAAACTGAGCTCATAAGTCAAGGGTCCACTGTATCTGAGTAGGAATGATTCCCACAATCCACTCTCTCCCCTCTACTCCGCAACACGCATCGTATCACTTCTAGGAAGTTAGTTCTTTCTGTGCTTGTAGCTAGGCCGCCACATTAAACGGGCAGCACAAATCCTCACCAGGGAAGTTTTATTGCTTGTGCACACGACGGCCTTGTAGACAGCATTATTACTGCAGTGTTTGGCAGCACTTTTCACGGTCGAGCCCACATACAACCATGGGATAAACTCTGCACACACCTCTCACACTGACAGTACCAACGGGTAGACTTTTAACAAAAGCAAAACTCAAGCTTAAAAAATCTAAATGTTTGCTAACAAATATCCATCTTATCCAAGTATTTTTCAGCTTGAAGGAAGGGAATTTTAAAGAAAAGATGACTTAGGAAAGCACCAAATCGGAGATAACAAATTAAGGCCCATATGGGATGTTGATTTTTTTTTTAAACAGGAAAAAACAACAACAGTGATTTGGTTTTTCTGTAGCTGCAATTTCTCAGGACAGTCCAAGTGTCCTGGAGAGAAGAGGGTTCTGTGCCCAGCTGCTCACTGAGGTATTTTAGTCTAGCAGAGTGGTGAATAGCTGCCCGGAGCAATGCTTTACCTTCCTCCAAGCAAGACTCTTCCCGGTCCTGTAGCAGAGAGACGAGTAAGGCTGACTCACCGCTTCTCTCTGCGCCTCGTGGGGGAAAGCGGAGATAGTGAGTGGAGAGCCAGCTATCTTAGGATTTCTCACTGTAATAAATTAAGGTGAATGTTGGGTGTGGTGACAGATATTCTTGCTATGGTGCTCGCTCGCCGAATGGGGGTGTGCCCATCTCACATCTACTGCTGAAGAACTTCATGGCCGGGAAAGTAAAAATTCTTGCTATTCAAACAGTTTTCCAAAAAACATTTGACTGAAATTTAATTGTCACAGGTACCCATTGTTCCATACGGTCCCGAAGGGCTTCATCTGATGATCAGCCTACATTTTTCCTGCTTCTCCTTTCTTGAAATTAAAGAAATCAAAGGAGCACCTATAGCCGTGATTTAATTTTCTCACTCTCTGCTCTGAATGTCTATGCCTATTTGTCACACACACAGACACAGACACACACACACACTCACACAGACACAGAGAGACACACACTCACACACACAGACACACACACACAGAGACAAACACTCAGACACACACACTCACAGACACAGACACACACAGACACACACAGATATACACACACACAGACACACACAGATACACACACAGACACAGACACACACACACTCACACACATACACACAGGCACACATTCACACAGACACATACACACAGACACACACTCCCACAGACACACACACAGACATTCAAGTGAGCAGCTAAGAGAGAGAGAAAGGAAAGCAAACTGTCTTCTAGTTTGGCCTGACTAACAAGGCAGGAAGTTCCCTTTTTTCTTTGTGGCTTGAGGTATTTAGTTTAATGTTAATGACCCCGGTTGGCATTCCTGTCATGCAGCAAGGGAACCTAATTTTCAACCATAGTTGGCTCACTTACTCTTCGTGAGTGAAACAAAATAAGAGCTATTCATCTCTCAAAGCAGCAGGGCCTGAGTCCAGGTGAGCAGCTCAGGTTGGGAGCCCGTCAGGTCTGAGGAAGGCAGGGCCGTCCCTGTGGATCTGCGGTAGACTGGTGATAAAGATGCTAACGCCTGGGTATGTCAGCAAGAGGAGGGGACTGAATCTGAGCAGAGGACCAATGTGGAATTTTAGCAGTCTTCGTAAGAACTGCTCTGTCAAACTGCAGAGGATAAAAGGGCAAACAATTCTCACTTTCTTCAATCATATCTTCAGAAAATCTGCCATTAAAATATTGTTTTCTTCTAATGTTTTCCCCTCTTTTTTTCTGGGCATAAACTTCCTTTTCAATCTATCACCAAACCCTGTCCCCAAGGAGAGGCCATCGTGTGTGAATTTTAATTCATATCCGAGAGAAGCACAGGCTCACCCCGTCATCTGGAGCATTCATGACCAATAGTCCTCATTCCCCGTGCACAGCAGCCTCACAGAAAGGAGAGCATTACCGTAAATGTAGTTTCCAAATGTCCCACTTCTGTGTAAGGTCAGGTTCTGATAGTACAGTTCAAGTTTTGGTAAAAAAACCTTTTGTACATGCTGATGTGAACTACGACAACAAGTATATTACTGTAAAGATAAAATAACCCGTATGCCTTTGACTAACCCAGTGATCAAAATGCATTTTAATTTCAAAATAATCAAGACAGAAATATTAATGAACCCTCACCCTTATATTTAAACAGCTATTCATAGCACCTTCTAAAGAGGCACTGTTTTAAATAGGCATAGAACATAAAAATAGTACTCTAAAAATACTGCTGGAATTCACTAACATATCCCATGCCACATAAGTTACTGCTTTTTCTTATAAAAATATCAATACCCTCAGATACCAATCTGTTAAACATAGAACACCAAAAACATTTCTTAAGTTTAGAACACTACTCAATTTCAAGATAAAACATGCTTTAACGTTAAAGAATAAATTAGAGGTGAATGTGAACCCAAAGCCGAAGAGAAAAGCAGGTCTAGTATTTAATGCTATATACAGAGAATTGCTACGTACTTTAGATATTATATTCTTAGGAGTCTTTCTACAGAAACAAGTATCTCTTATTTTTAATAAGTCATAAGTCTGAACACCCCTATACGTCCTTTTTCTTCTTGTAAAAGGACACCGTTTATGCAGCTTGAGATTTATAAACTAAGTTAATACAATTCCCTAACCCGTCCCTGTATTTTTCCCCACGGATTTATTTTGGCAGCACAGAGGTATATCTGTAGGAGTGTTACATGTCCTACACAGGAAGGAGAAACAGCAGAGGGTCTCTTTAAGGAAGTGGCCCATCCTACCAGGTAGTGATCCGACTGACACCATTTTCTTCACGACGAAAGCACACGTTCAGGGAAAATCTGATTTTAAAAAAAATCTCTATTTTTCACATTACTTCAAAACTTTTTCAGGAGAATGGCAGTAAGACATAGGAGAGCTGGCCCCCACGGACGCATTCATGAGCCTGTATTTTCAACATAAAGTGCTAAGAGATGGGTGAGGAGAGCTGGGAGCGTCTGGAGCTACGGTCCTGCTGGAGCTCAGCACTCGGGCTTGCTCTTGGGCTCGGGCTGGTCCTCCGAGCTGGAGAGAGGCTCATCCGGAGCGTCTGGCGTCTCACCTGCGACAGCTAAGAGGACGATTTTCAGCCACTTCTGCTTCAGCTCCTCACTGTCAGCAGCAAAGCTGTGCACAGACTTCGACTGGGTCAGTTTGAAGCTGTGTGGCAGGTCGGCACTCCTTGGCATGTCGTCCACGACGTAGCCCAGCAGTGGGATCGTAGCCTGGGCTCTGACGTCCTAAGCAGAGAATATTGTGCATAAGAATGTGAGATGTGTTGGCCTTTGCGTGCGGCCCCTGCTCCTACCAAGCCTCTCTTCCTACCACTGCAGCACACACTCACTCTGTGAGCTGGGGCACGGGGGACCCCAGCGCCTGCTCGTGTGGCCCACCGTAATGCTGGCTGAAGGTCGGCGAAGGAGGGTTGCCATCCAGAAGGGCTACAAAATACCTGCCATCTCACTGCGTAAGGCCAGCCAACATTAGTGAGGAGTGAAAATGACACTTGATTTATCAACTTCTTTATGGACATAGAAAGGGCTAAGAAAAACAGAGTAGGATGAAATGTATACACCTTGCCATTTTTCGTGTTTCTACAGTAATTTCACTAGTCATCAGAGGAGGAGTAACAGCCATGCTTATCCGTTTTACTGTTTCCCAGGTGAATGCATACACGGTTTAAGACAGTTGGAAGTGCAGCACGCTCGAGTTCCGTCTTACCGGAAGGTGGGCCTGTGTTACAGCTGTCCCAGCTCTGCCGCAGAGGCACACAGTCACGGAACTCAAGACTGACTCAAACCCGGCCCTCCACTCAAATCGCTCTCTTCATCCACCGAGCCCCCAGCGAAACCAAAACATCCCAGTGTCTCCAGCCATTACAGAGGCGCTTTAACACTCCCTCCTTCTGCTTCTTTCCTAACTCAACTCACCTTTTCTCAAACCCACAGCATAGGAACGCGACAAGAGAGGCGGAAAACACTTTCCACAAGGTCAAGAAGAGTTACTTAAGATCAATTAATCAGCATATACAACAGACTCGATGGTGGTCATTTTCCAGTTTTAATGAGACACAGTGACACTGTCTGAGATCTTTTGTTCTACCAAGGGGCGCTGGAAGGACTTTCCTTTGGCTGATCTCGAGCCCTCCCTCTGCCCCCAAGGGCTCTGTCCCTTCAAGAGCAAGCCAGTTAGCTACCTGGGGGGCCCCGTACATGTACAGCACAAGAGGGTCTCGCTTGGGGATCACACACCAAGCTTTCTGCCAAGGCTTCGACTTCTCCATGTACTGAAGAAAGCTGCACACCGCGCTGTTTCCTGATACTTCTGCCGATTCGATCTAGAAAAATATGACAGAAGAGAAAAGAAACATACAACATGCCAGAGAAGTCAACCAACTTAAGAGACATCGCCATAGAGTATAATATAGTTACATAAAATAAATGCACTGGAGTGTCCAAGAGAGATTCACTGGAATCATTGTTTCACGGTTTGGATCTAAAATGCCGCCCTAAAAGGCTTACGCGTCCCGAGGTTGGGCATGGCTGAAGACCTTCACCATAGCTTTGCCCACGCCCCTCTCTGCACCTCTCTCCTCCAGGGCTGCAGCTGGGTGAGGGGCTGTCCTCCACCGCACACACACACGCACGCACACACACGCGCACACGCATGCACGCACGCACGCACGCACGCACACACACACACACACTCTCTCTCTCTCTCTCTCTCTCTCTCTCTCTCATGCTGTTTCTGCCTTCCAGAATAAAGCCCTCCTCTGTTTCCGGGGTGGAGGGGAGGCATTTTGTCTGGGCCTCAAGAAAGCTGACTAGTACCTTCTCTCACTGATAGGAAAAAGAATTTTAAGTCAACGTTAGCCTTCAAGTAACTTTTACTAGACCTCAAATTTAAATAGTTAAAACATTGACTGACTGCTTACTACTTAAGTACTGTGCTTGGGATATGTATTATTTCATTTATTCAATATACAGACAATGAGAAATTAATACTATCTTTGTAGCTGAGGTTTTTTTTTTTGTTTTTTTAGGTTTTTTGAGACAGGGTCTCGCTTTGTAGTTCAGGCTGGCCTGGCCCTGAGCTCAGCCTCAAACTCACATCACAGTCCTCCTGCCTCTGCCTCCCGAGTGCTGGGATGACAGGCGTGAGCCAGCACGCCCGGCACTGTGGTATGTGGTGCTGATTGCTGCTGGGGTGAGTCTCCACGCCCAGTATGGTATGTGGTTACCGGGGATCGAACCCGGGCCCTTGCGCTTGCAAGACAGGCACCAGAACCACTGAGCTATATCCCCGGCCCTGTAGCTGAGTTTTTAAATAGCTTTTCCACCTTTTATGAAAAAAAGAAATTTTCATAACCAAATGAGATTAAATGAGTAAGTAACACTGTGCACTGTTATCATCAAAGTATTCAGCACAAGACATAAACCAAAAAGATTCTCACAAAAGAAACAACTTTTTTTAACAAATGAAGATTAACTAGTGTAAATGAAACAAATAAGCATATATATTGAAGTACTTTTAAAACAATGGAATAATTTGAGGAATTACTTGAATTTCTTACTATGTCTCTCCATTTTGCTGTGTGTCCTTTTCCTTTTATAAAAGAAATTATGCAATATTTGAGGTTGTGTGTCTAACTTAACATTGTATTCTCCATTTATCTATGATTGCCTCCTCACGTTTACAGCAGAGTAGTATACCAATGTACATAATTTTCCCTATCCATTCATGTGCTGATGAGTGCATACACTGTTTCTAGGATCTAGCTATCATAAACTGTGCTGCTATGAACATGATGATGCATGTCTTCTTGTAACATGATTTTAACTCTCCTGGGAAGATACCCAGGAGCAGAAGAGCTGGCTGAAACGAAATTTCTATTTTAAGTTTTTGGAGGGATCTCCACACCGATTTCCATAGAATTGTACTAGTCTATATTGTCGCCAACAGTGTAGCAATTTCTTTCTCCCCACATTCTAACCAGCATTTGTTCCTTGATGATGGGCATTCTCTTTGGGTTAGGACAGATAGTGTTTCGGTGTAGTTTTAATTTGCATTTCTCTACTCGCCAGTGATGCTGAGCATTTTCTCCTGTGTTTACTGGCTGTATTTCTTTGGGGATGTGTCTGTTCACTTGGGGTACCTGTCTGCTGACAGTCTTTTTTGGGAGATCTAATTTTTTTCAGTTCTTTATATATTCTATGTGTTAGTCCTCTGTGAAATAGACGGCAAAAGTTTTTTTCCCCATTCTGGAGGTTGTCTCTTCGTTTGGCTGGTTGTTTCCTTTGCAGTGCAGGTTTTTAATCTGCATGATCCCATTTGTTGATTCTCAGCACTATTTTTTTATGCCTCTGAGGTCCTGTTTGGAAAGTCCTTGCCTATGCCCATGTCATCAAGAGTTTTACCCTCCAGGATATTAAGTGGTGTTTGTTTTGCTTTTTTTAAGATAGGATCTTGCTTTGTAGTTCAGGCTGGTCATGAACTCACTATGTAGCCCAAGGTAGCATCGAACTCACAGCAATCTGCCTGCCTCTGCCTCCCGAGTGCTGAGATTATAGGTGTGAACTACCACACCCGGCACTGTGGTGTGTGGTACCAGGGATCAAACTCTGGACCTTGCACCTGCCAGACAGATGACAGAACCACTGAGCTAAATCTCCAGCCCTAAATGTTTCTGTTTTAATAGATCTTCGATCCACTTTGATTTAGTTTAGTGCAGGGTGAGATACAGTTCTAGGCTCAATCTTCTCCACGTGGATGTACAATTTTCCCAGCACCCTTTCCCCCAAGTATGTTTTTGGCTCCTTTGTCAAAGATCAAACAGCTGTATAACCTCGGATGGTTTCTGCTTCTTCTATTCTGTTCCACTGATCCACATGACTATTCCTGCTGAGTTTTTGTTTTGTTTTTTTAAGTTTTTTTGGGACGGGGTCTCACTTTGTAGTTCAGACTGGCCCTGAACTCACTATGAAGCTCAGGTCAGCCTCAAACTCACAGCGATCCTCCTGCCTCTGCCTCCCGAGTGCTGGGGTTACAGGCGGGAGCCACCACGCCTGCCAGAACCAGAGTGTTTTAATCATTGCAGCTTTAGAGTGCACACTAACTTCAAGTCTGGGACTGCGATGCTACCTGCTTTGCTGCCCGGGACTGCTTTTTCTACTCTGGTTTTCTTCTGAGTCCATGTAAATTTTAGAACAGCTGAGAAATGCTGCAGGTATTGTGACTGGGACTGCTTTACATCTGTGCATGAGTTCTGGCAGCACAGCCACTTTGTTTATGCTGCTTCTGCCTATCCATGTGCAGGGAATTCTTCCATTTTTTGATGTTTCCTTTGATTTCTTTTTTCAGTCTGATGTAATTTTCACTGGAGAAGGCTTTCACTTCCTTAGGCGAAAAATACCTAAGTATTTAATTTTTTGATGCTCTCATAAATGGTATTATTTTCTTGACTGCTTTCTCAGTGAGTTCATTTTTGTGTGTTTATTTCGTGTCCTGCTACACTGCTGAATTTGGTTAACACTTCTAAGGGTGAGGTTTCTGGGTCTCAAAAGTAAGGAATCATGTCATCTGCAAGTGATACTGTGACTCTGTCCTTTCCTAGATGTATGCCTTTTTCTCTTGCCTGGTGGAAAAGCACAGTCATTCCGAATCCAGACCTTGCACTTCTAAACATAATGCTGGCACAATGCAAGAATAAAAATGCAAAAACTGCCCAGCAGTATCCTAGTATCTGAGATGTTAAAAGCATGTGCATTGTAACAAAGTTTGGAAAAGCTAGTTTTTTGCTTTGCTTCCTAACACATTAATTAGTGGCTACAAGGGACAAAGCCATTTTACTAAAAGATGGGTTGTGTTAAGTGGATGCATGTCAGAAGTTTGCTTCCACCCCTGTCTCTGGATCCCTGGGGTCAGGCACTGCACTGTGCACTGCACTGTCAGGCAGTACACTGTGCGCTCATGCTGAATGCCTTCCCTGCATTGCCTGCAGGACACGTGGCAGACTTACGTGGTGCCAACTAATGCGTGCTCAGAGTGGCAGTCAAACTTCTGTAAAGGATCAGAGAGAAAATATTTTATTCTTTGCAGGCTGAGAGACCAAACCTAGGATATAATGTAGGTATACGTAGGTAAAGAGAACAAATTTCCACCATGAATTATTGACAAACTTCAAAATATTACTTCGGATAGCTCTACTAATAAGAATGGAGTTTCTGGGGGAGGGGGGAGGAGGAGATAACGTTTTCTCCCCAGAGTTTGGCCTGCAAACTCTTTTGTTGCCAGTTAGGAAGGACCCTCGGAAGTCTGTGATGGTGACAGGTGCATGGCTGTGTTCTGTGGATCTGTGCTGGGGGACAGGGGACTGACACATCACCACAGGAAGGTGACACAGCCCGGGCACAACGGCCCTCCTGGGCTCAGCCCCGGCCCCACCCTCCAGCCCTCCTGATGGCAGGGGCACCACCTGGGGCTCCGGTGAGGCCAAACCTTACCTCCCCTGCAGCCTCCTGATCTGCCGACTAGTGGATCCACATCACAAAAGCCTACACACTCAATACCGTTTTTGAATTTTTATCCTAACAGTGGCTCAGGAATCAAAAAAGGTTAAAAATTAAATAAATTTTAGTGTATTTGCTAAGTTATTTTTGTCAATAAAACTCAGTGGAAATTTGTTTTCTTAACCCATTTCTGTGGGACCAGACATGCGTGACTGTTTTTTCAGGTAGCCAGAAGCTCCACCGGGCTGTCCCTGGCCACCTGAAGGGCATCGTGTGACCACCACCAGGGCTTCCAGCCGGGGGAGGCGTGCTCAGAAGCCTCCAATGTGCACTGAAGTATATGTGCATGCTTGCTTCACTCCTAGGCGGTAGACTTCATACTGTGCTTATTCGGTTAAATGAGTTAATGTAACAAGTACCTGATTAGTTTTCTCTCTAGTATACAATTTTCTAGGAAACTAGCCAGGCAGGATTTAAAAAAACAAAAATATGCAGCCTGAAACAACTTCTTAAAATACATTTCTCAACTCGTGCTTTGCCAGTCTCATCAGTTGTTGCTATTAAGTCTTGAAGGAGAGGTTATGTTCTTGGAGGCCAGTGAAGCCACTTAACAGTCTGGGAGGCTGAGGCAGGAGGGTTGCAATTTTAAAATAAAATTTTAGAAAGGGTCTGGGAATATATCTCAGAAGGCCCTGTGTTCAATTCCCAGGATTGCCACCCACCAAAGCCTTCTGCCCCTCCCTGACTGAGAGGTCTCCCCCTTGGCCTGCCGTTCAGGTAACATCTATATCTCAGGAGTTCTCAGGATTCTACTTAGATATACTTAGTTTGCACAGCTATATTTTTAACTTTACATGACCCTTGAAGTCTGTTTCTCTTCTCAGTAATGACCTTTACCCTTATAAATGTTCAATATGCAATTACTGATTCTGTAGAGATTTCTCCAAACCAAGTGGATCTCTTGATTTGGGTACAGAGATGTTTGATCATTATCTTCAGGCATACTCTTAGGGCCTTATAAAAGTTACCATTATATTTTATTATCTTTGGGTGTGAAACTCACTTCAGATCCAGAATGCATTAGAGATCTTAGGCCAGAGGTCTAAATAGATTGACCTTCCTTTCTTCTCTCTTTCTGAGACAGGGTCTCACTTTGCGGTTCAGGCTGACTTTGAACTCACTGTGTAGACCAGGCTGGTCTCGAACCTACACCAATCCACCCGCACTGCCTCTGAGTGCTGGGATCACAGGTGTGTACCACCACTCCTGGTTTAAATTGACTTTAAAAACATGCATCAGATTCACTTGAGAAGCTAGGTATGATGGCACATGCTTGTAATCTCAGCAACTTAGTAGGCTGAGGCAGGAGGAAAACTAGTTTGAGACAAACTTGGGCAACATGGTATCTTAGCAAGACTCTGTCTCAAAATAGGCATTTAAAAAGACTAGAGACTTAGCCTGGTATGAGAGCCCCGGGTTTGACACCCACTCCTCAGTCATTTGGGAGACTTTTCAATAATAGTGCTAATTATTGCTACTGGCTATGATAAACAATAAGCTGAATATACAATAAGTTGAGAGTTTTTCAGGCAATTAAATCTGAGAAAATTCATGCAAGTAGTTTTTGAAGCCAATATGATGAAACCAAAAGAAAAGTTTGCCTAGAAAGAATATATAGGATAATGTGGGTGTTGGGAGAGATTTCAATTAATAGTTTGATATTGGTATTGGGCTATGTAGCTACTGCCACAAAAAATCAATACATCGTTCTCAAATGCATATTAAACACAGCAGCCACATTTTGTATACAGCCAAGAAGGACCTCAGAAAAGCAAAAGAGAACAAAAATAGGATTCTTGCTCCTTGTTATCACAATTGTTAAATACTAAGAGAAGTATTCCTCATAGTGGAAAGAATTCTATAATCGTTGTGTAAAAATCTACCAGTGACCCCGTGTCTCCTACCTCCAGAATCCCCTTCCTCTTCTTCTCCTCACTGTCTGTGAATCCACTGATTATCTGGTAACAGTCTTTGCAAACTTTGTTCCACTTCCCGCCGTCGTACTCCAGCTGAGCTTTGTAGTCAGAACACTTCCAACAAACCACCTGAGGTTTGAAAAAAAGAAATCACCTTCAAACCTTAGCCAAGATCAACTGCCAGGAATGACGACAAAAAGCTAAACAGCAAAGGCCGACTTTTAGCAGAGTAAGAATCTCTGCGTCGACACCAGGGCGCTGGGCTGCTGTTTGTGCTGGGCTCTGCGCACCCTTCGCTTCTAAGCCTCTAACAGGCTCAGTCCAGACCTTATTCTTCTGGATACTCCACTAATATCCCTCCAGAATGAAGGCAGGATGCCCCTGCTCTGGGCTCTGCCCGACCACTTCCTTGCCCTACTCTTCCCCATGGCAAGGAGTGGGGTACCGAACCAGTCGTGGCAGGGAGAGATCAAGCAATCTCGCCGGTACTCCCTCCCCTCAGTCCTTCGGTTCTGCGCCTGCTAAATCTTCTGTCCATCTGTCTGTCTGTGTCTTTGCTGTGATCATCCAGTCCCTGCTGCCGGCCTTCCAGCTGCAATCACGGTTCTGGCCCCACACCGATCCTCAGCCCATCCCTGCTGGCTTCCAGGCCTGCATTCTCCTCCGCCACTCCGTGCTGATTTTCAAAGCCAGATGCTCTTTAACATGCTGACCTGATCTGCTCCTCTTCTGTTCAGAGTCTTGCAGTGTCCCCTTCGCTGCTGATTAAGGAACGCACTGCTCATCATGGCTCACAGAGTTCCGTGTATTGGCTCCTCCCCCTTCTTTCCCTGGCTCTGAATCTTTAGTGACGGCTTCTAACCGCTCTGGAAATGCCATGGTCCCTTCTCTCTCCTCTCTGCTTAAATTCAGTCACTTCTGCTCATCCTTCGCACTGTCCGGTCTCCCCCCGCACTGTGTCCTCAGCAGAGCCTGAGCTGCGCTTCCACGTCCTCGGGGAGAGCCCTCTCTCTTTCAGACGACCACACAATTCCCATCCCTGCACTTCTAGCCACAGCACTGACGCCAGCCTTTTCATTATATTCTACTGTGATTATTTCGTTGGTTGTCCCTTTTATCATGTGACAAAACACCAGGCGAAACTGTCCTTGGCTTCCTAGGGACATAGTGCACATTTATAGAAGGTCCATGAGGAAACAGTCGTGTCCAGCAAACTCACTGGTAAATCTGAAAAGCTTTACTATCGTTTAATTTTGATTATACATCTGCCTCAGTAAGCCAAAAGTGAGTCTGAAAACAAGAAGGGGCGGTGGTGCCCGTCTGCAGTCTAACATTCTGGAAGAGGCTGAGACAGGAAGGTCTCGAGTTCCAGTCCAGCCCGGGCAACTCAGTGAGACTCATTCCCAAGAATGAAAATTTGAAAAGCTTAGAGATATGGCTCGGTGAAAGTCTTGAGTTCAATCTCCACTTCTATGAAGAATAAAACTGCTGGATAAGAACTGCTGAGCCAGCGGTGATGGGACACAGCGCACAATGTTATCTCAGCACTGGGCAGGTTTCGTCAGGAGGATTGGCAGTTTAAGACCAGCCTGGGCTACAGAATGAGATTCTGTCTCAAAAACCAAACAAAAAATCATAAAAATAATGTATTAGGTCATGACATTGTACCTGTTTCAGTGTTTACTATTTCTTTTTATTTATTTATTTATTTATTTTTTTGAGACAGGGTCTCGCTTTGTGGTTCAGGCTGGCCCTGAGCTTAGCCTCCAGCTCACATCACAGCAATCCTCCTGCCTCTGCCTCCCGAGTGCTGGGATGACAGACGTGAGCCACCACGCCCAGCACTGTGGTATGTGGTACTGGTTGCTGCTGGGCGTGAGTCTCCATGCCCAGTATTGTATGTAGTTACCGGGGATCGAACCCGGGCTTGTGCTTGTAAGACAGGTGCCGGAACCACTGAGCCAAATCCGCGGCCCCAGTGTTTACTATTTCTTAAGACAAAGGGTATAAGGGACAGTTTGGAACTTGATTTATAAAGTGCTCCCAAGGCGCTGCTGCCTCTCCGTGGTTTCTAGGTTTGTTCCCCTTCACTCTGAAACTCAGCTCGATCGCTGATCACACCACACTCAAGCTACGTTTATATGAAGCATCATTGCTTTTTTATCCAGTGATGCACTTATTAGTTCACTGGTGATGAGAAACACTTGTTACCTGGGCCTGGTGAGATTCCTGAGTTGGGGGTCTGCACTAGTGGTGCTCCCCGAATTAGACCAGGGGTCTGCTCTGAAAGGGGCTGCCCTGGGCGTTTGCCACAGACATGCTGGTGCCAGGAAAACTGCCCTAAAACTTTGCACTGAATCTTACCCCTCCCTTCGTGAGGGGTCACGGGTTCAGTTTCTCTTTACATTTCCTTGAGAAATGTGTAGAGAGACTGAGCTTGTGGCTTTTCAAGGTCATGAGAAAACATGGAAAAAACAAAAACTGCTCCAGATGGTTGGCGGGGTGTCGTCCAAGTGGTTTAAAAATATTTTTCTGCTAATGGGGTGTTTTTGAGTTGTTTGACCGATACCGTGTCAATAATCTTCTAAGATATTCTTCTGTTTGTTTCCTTGATTTAGAGTGTCATTCATCAGACTAACGTCAAACTTGTTACTATTGACTGTATTTTCTGTGAACTCTTAACCTTTGATTGTTATCCCTACACACTGACCACGCAGACCCTACACTAAAAACATTGTAAAAAGGGCACTGAAAATAAACTCGGCGCCTTCAGCCTTCAGTGTGCTGAGATCCTCCCGATCCCATCTTTGTCTCTCTTGTACTTTTTCTTCATCCTCCCTCTCCAACTCGAGTTCTGCTTTGTTGCCGACAGGTTCCGACAGCAGAAGGGCGCTGTTAAGGCCCCTTGCTGCTTACACCACTTTGGGGACAATATCAGTTGTCCTCTGCAATGCCCTCTGCCACGCCACCCTGCCTGGGAGCCAGCTGACGGTGAATGCCAACAAACCTTTTCTCCTTTAACTCTGGGTATTGGGTATTTTTTGTCTCAGCAATGAGAAAAGTAACTAAGACCATAAATAAATTAAAATTTCATAAATAGCCACGGAACACAAATATTAGAAGCCTTGTTTAGGAAAATATGTAAAACTGCTGTGTATAGAAAACTACAAAAAACCATAAAAAGAATAGAAATTAATACAGTTTTCACTAGACAGCATCTCTAGGGCTCTTTCTGCTATTACATACAATTATATCCTTGACACAGAGCAAATATAACTGGTATGCTTTCTTTATAGTGAAAAGAACTCCCCACATCTCCAGGAAAAAATTCCCAACTAGGTAAAAGAAAAGCAACGAGCTGATAGTGTCACACTGGCAAACAGACCAAACTCAAAGTTCCTGTGGGCAGACAGTGCGCTGGCTGACAGGAGGTTCATAAACTTGAGACCTAGTCACGGAGCTAAAACTGTGGAAAGGAGGACAATTAAGTATCAAGCAAATGAGTTCAGAAAAGACAAAGTACCTCAGAATAAGCCACCTGGAGCGAGAGTGATCAGAAATCAGGACGAACAGACTTTGCTCAAAATTTCCTGAGATACTGGTATCACTAGATAGAAACTATAGAATTATGTGAGAAATGTTTGAAAAAATACTGGCAAACAAAAATTATCAGGGAGTGGGAAAAGGGATTTTGGAAATAAAACTTAGAAATGGATAGGACAGCAGCTTAGCTACAACTGAGAATAAAACAGACAAAAATGCATAAAATAAGTTTCGCTTTTTTCTATCTGGTAATGCCCCATCACGGATTCAGTCACGCAAACCTTTGTGTTGGGAGTTGCTCCTCCTCCTCATCTCTGAGCCGGCCCCCTTGGCATCCAGGGTGGCATGCCTGGCTCTCGGTGACTGGTCTCTACTCTCCCGGCTCCAGCCCTCACTGCTCTGTGCTTTGCCCGTGTCTACCTGCACCTCATGTCGCCTCAAGTCAAGTAAGGGTCGCCGGTGTCGGGGGCATGCCCGCCCTCGGGCCACCTGCCATCATGTGGCACCACAGCAACTGGTCTGGCTGGCCTGCTCACCTCAGAGACCAGCAGAAGTAGCTCCACTGTGATGCGTTTCCAGGAGAAAGCCCGCTGCTCTGGCCCCTGGGCTGGGCTCATCCTGCACACACTGCCCCGTGTATAAGCTGGTGCAGCCTCTACTTCTGCTCGCTCCACAAAGCCCACACACTGTGCCCTTGGGAATTGCCCCTCGAGGACCAGACACTCTACACCCCCTTGGGGGAGGCTGCTTTTCCTCTCACTTGTCTTCTGCCCTTTCTCAGAACCTCAGGGCCAAGAGCTGAGTTTGTCACCTTCTGACTTCTCCTGCTTCTAATATCCCCAGGACCGCTGAGGCTCCGCCCCCCAGACCCGTGACTCACCCGCCCCTCTGCCTGGAGTCACCGGCAGTCTACTTAGCTGCCCCTTCTCACGCTCACCCATGGACTGTGTCCTCAGCAGGGACTGAGCCCCAACAGCACGCCAGGTTCAGGCCTCTCATTCTGTCACCATCCCCCGTATTCCTAGTGAGCTGGCCGGCAGCTGTCCTGTACCTTGCGGCTTTGAAGTCACACAAACCTCTGCCCACAGAGCCCACATTTTCTCGCTCCCTCAGCCCTCCACTAGTCCAGGCTTATTTGTTAACAGCTTTCCAACGGACACAGCCCCAGCTCTCCTCCCAGGCTCGGGACCAACCCTGTCCTCTGCCTTTGGTGCCGGGTCTTTGCTAAGTTGCGTGGGCCGGGCTAAACTCCCCCACTCCCCAGCATGGACTAAACAAAACAAGCCACCCAAGTCATCTTTCCCCTTCTGCTACAATGAAGGACATTCTCTTCCGCTCACCAAGAGCTGATCTTCCACTGATGCTGTGACTTTCATCTCTTTCTGTTTTCTCAAAGATATCAGCTCCCTCAGGGAGCCTGTGGCCGGAAGATCCTAAGTTTGAGCCCAGCTTGCACAACTTAGCAAAGACCCTGTTTCTAAGCATACAGTGGAAATGGGCTGGAGCACACACACCAGCGCCTCCTCAGCCTCCCGCCCTAGCACCGCAGGCCACGCCCTCCACAGAGCTCCTCCCCTCCTCTTTCCGCCTGGGAATCTGCATAAATAGCAACCGCTCGGAGAAGTCGTTTTCCTAACTGATACTGGTTCCAGATCTTCCTCCGTGACCAGTACTCGCCAGCTGAACTTCTTGATCCCTTTCTCAGTCCATCAATAGTTAATAAGTTCTTGTCCGTCTCTTCCTCACTGCACTGGAAGCTCTGTGAAGAGAGCCTCCCCCCCGCCGTTCCCCCTTTCCCGTCTCACTCACATGTCCACAAGCTCGGCAATGGTGCCGCCTCCGGGTCAGCGCGTTGAAAGGCTCTTTGCACTTCATACACATAGTTACTTCGTTGTCTCGGATCCACCGCGGGGCTCTCTTCCCCAGCTCGGCGGTCTAGAAAGGAAAGAAAATGAACTCTTTTTTTTTTAGGTTTTTTGAGACAAGGTCTCACTTTGTGGTTCAGGCTGGCCCTGAGCTCATCCTCAAACTCACATCACAGCAATCCTCCTGCCTCTGCCTCCCGAGTGCTGGGATGGCAGGCGTGAGCCACCACGCCCGGCACTGTGGTATGTGGTACTGGTTGCTGCTGGGTGTGAGTCTCCACACCCAATAGGGTATATGGTTCCCGGGGAATCAAACCCGGGCCCTTGAGCTTGCAAGACAGGCGCCGGAACCACTGAGCTAACTCCCCGGCTCAGAAAATGAACTCTTAATAAAAGGCAATTCCTTTTTATTTCTTTAAAAGCACCATCACTGCATGATGTCAGCCACATTCTGAAATTTCAGAGCCAGTACCCACTACGGGTGCGTCTAAGAAGGTGGGGAGTCTGTCCAGAGCCCACTGGCATTGCAAGGGGAAAAGGCTGGCTAATTAAACCATTAGATCGGTCTTTTGCAAACGTACAGCGATAACAGAGCTTAAAATTAAGAAGTTAGTTGAACTTACAGAAACCTCAGAGTGGATGTCATTATCCTTTGCAATTGCATTTCTGAATGTTTCATGCCTTTGATGAAAAGTATCAATAGTCTCTTGAAGGGCCTAAAATATAGACAAAAGGCAAAACACACATTCAAGTACCACAGCAAAACCGGAGGACACTTTATTAGACACTCATCTGGTGTGGGACCCGTCTCTAAAGTCTGTGCTCAGGACTACATATTAAACAGAACAACACGTGCACTCTCAGGCGCACACAGACAGGTCACCCATGAACCCAGAACGGTCAGGCTTACCTTGATCCATTCTTCTTTGTCTTGCTCAGAACTAAAACAAAATGAAAGGAAATGAAGAGAACATTAACGAATGGCACCTAGGAGTAAAACTACGGTTTAATGTTGCTCCTGTTTCCTGGAAAAACTATGCAGGCAGGCCCTGGAAGGCCTACGACAAAAATTCATCTCTGGCACTGACAAAATCTTCAACACAGTATCAGCCAGTGTACCAGCTCTGGTACTATACGTTTTAAGGGAGAGTTGCTGTAGCTTCCTCTAAGGCGCTGCCTGCCCCAAGTTTAATGACTAACACGCAGAAGCTGTGTTAGCAGGTGCTTATCAACCCAACACCACTGTGTGCCTCAATATTCTGAAACACGGGAAGACTTTCAAAGCCCACTAGTCCCAGCCCGTCTTAGAAGGCAAAAAAAAATTACGTATCTTTGAGAATCTAAAATACCCTCATCAGCCCTTAGAGGACTACTTAACGTTTCCTTTGAAACAATGTAACTGTATTTTCCTGTTCCTCAGATGCTTCTGGGAATAGCACACTTAACCCACAACAGGTAAAACGGAAGGCGCAGAATAAGCACTTTCAGAGTGTGCAGGAAGCTTCCCAGATCGACAGACTCCAGGATGCAGGACTTTCCTCAGGGAGAAATCTTGCTATAGTCAACTTTGCTTTTTCCATTGAAGGCAAATTCTCTGTTTCTTCTCCTTGGCAAGAAGTGTCTGTAGCTGGCTATTGTCATACACAGTATTTGAAATATGCCTGAAATAGACTTGGAGCTAGGTAAGAGCTCTAAACTCTTAACTCATACCAAAGAATGGTTTTGTTTGCTGTGGTTGGGAGATTAGAGCCCCGTGTGACCTCCAACCTGAAGGTCAACTGCTTCGTTCGGATAGGAAGAAGTGTGCACGAGGCTGTGTGGAGGCTGAGCCCGGACACTATCCTCACTCCTGTGTCTCCACAGACTGTGACATGCCCGGAATGTGGTGCAGACCATCACAGGATGATGCGCTTACTGCCCACCAAGGACCTTCAAATCTACCCCCAAAACAGAACCAATAAATGGATCTAAAACAGTATCAGATTCCTACTGCTCTGCCAGGCCCCTCAGCTCTGGTGCACGGGAAGGATGGTTATTTGTTAACTGCTTTTAGGGTTTTGTTTTTGCTTTTTTTGCAGTATCAGGAATTGAACTCAGGACCTTACACAGGCCAGGCGGGCATGGTGCCACTGAGCTACCTCCCTGACCCCGTTTTAGTTTTTTAAATTCAGACACAGAACCTTGACAGCAGGCGAATGATGCCTTTGTCTTAGTGCTTTAGTCATGGTAGGTTTTTCCGAGACGGGGCCTCCAGCATGACTTCCTGGGTAGATCACCAGGCCCTTCACAGCCAATACCTCCCCTTTTAATTTGCACTTGAAATACTGCCTGCCAGCCTTCGTGGCAATATCCGGTAATGGGGGAGGGGGGCTTCAATACATATTCTTTGTGAGAAATCAAGAACTTTTCAGGCTGCCATATCCTCCTCCTTTACTGTAACTGTTCTTGGTCTTAGATTCCTGGGCACAGAATTCTGAAAATATTTTTTATCTTGAAAATCTGAACATGAAGGCTTAGACAGTGACAAAATGCAAATAACCAGGGTGACTTCAGCAACCAGAGCTGTACGCCGTCATGCAGCCAAACAGAAGGCAATGCCTCTGACCTGGGATGGGACCAGGACTTAGCACACTTGGGTCTCAGGCCTTGACGTGTCCAGATTTTCGTTGTGCCCGGCCTCTTCAGACTGTGGGTACGACCGCTTTGTAAAGCGATGATTTCATCACCCGCAGAACCTGTCTTCCGGAGGTCTAGGCCCCTGGAAGCCATCTGATCTGTACCTGATCCGCATTATCACTCGTGCTCTACGCTGCGCTGGGGACAGCCACCCAGAGCGCCACCCTCTGGCCAAGGCCGTGAAGCACAGAAGAGCATCTCCCAGGAGTCTGCTGCCACAGCCACTTAAGTCCCAAGTAGCCTCCTTCACCATCCTACAATCGCAGTGGCAGAGCCATGGCTTGACAGTCCTGTCAAATGTTTCTGCCCCTGCAGCCTCCAAAGGACTCGGTTTACTACAGGTTACTCATCAGGTAAACATCTGTGCACCAAAAAGAGGTGGACGGAAGAGTTTGAGAAACCTTGTCCCAGAGTCCCAAGATTCTAACTGGATTCTAACCTCCTCGTCCCGAGTACTTCATCACTCCAAAGGAGGCTGCCCTGGGCACTGCGGAGGGGCCAAAGCGGAAGATGCGACACTGCTCCAGTCCATCTGAGCAGGTTCCTGAGGTGGAACCCCATCCTAGCGCTCGATCTCATGCGCCACGTGACAGGGAGGGCGCCTACCTGGCCTGCAGTTCCAGCGTTCGCTCCTTCCCAGACACCTGGAAAGTGTGTGGATATTCTTCATTGTGGGTCTCTACAATTTTCATTCCATCGATTCCAACCCTGTTCCGCACGGTGAATTTGGAGCCCACCAAGCTGAATCTGGGCACACAGTAGAGCAACATGTTGTTGAACTGCAAGGAGGTAAAATGTATCAATAAACAGGAAAATAAAAGAACTGACCAATATTACAAGTGGCCTTGGAAAGTCTATGCCGTTTCTAGGGAACATGGTACTTCTTATGGAAGCAAAAGTCACTACCTTCCTGACATTTAAAAAATTATTATAGTCTCAAAATTTTAAAATGTAGGGCCAAGGATTTAGCTCAGTGGTTCTGTCATCTTCCTGGCAAGTGCAAGGTCCCAAGTTCGATCCCTGCTAACCACACACCACAATGCCAGGTGCAGTGGCTCATGCCTGTAATCCCTGCACTTGGGAGGCAGAGGCAGGAGGATTGCTGTAAGTTCGAAGCTGGCCTGGGCTACATAGTAAGTTTAAGGCCAGTCTGAACTACAAAGTGAGATCTTGACTCATGTATATATATATATATATTTTTCCTTTCAGGGCTCAAATAGTTCATTAATATTTATGCAAACCAATGGATTTGTTTTATACTCGTGCTTTAGCAAGAGTTTGATAACAAATTCGGTCTCAATACACTGATGACCTATGATACATGGAAGTCATTCTGTGTGTGTGTGTGTGTGTGTGTGTGTATGTGTGGTACCAGGGACTGAACACATGTCTTGTACATGCTAACCAAGTGCTTCACCACTGAGCTAGATCCCACCCCCGAACTGAAGTTCTTTTAAAGTCCTCACACACTATAATTTCAATTATTATGCCCAAGGGTACAAGTACACAATAGCTGTCAACAGTGTAACATCATTTTTACCAATGTTTCATTTTTTAAAGGAGCCAATTCAGTAATTCAAACTACATTTGTACTCTAAAGCTCATATAAAACTGTAAATCACATAGCCAAGATCTCTCTTCTTTGTATTTTTTGGGGGGGAGTTGGAGAAATGCAGCATCTCACTACGTTGCCAGGCTGGTCTTGAACTCTCAGGCCCAAGAGGTCCTCTTGCCTCGGCCTCCAGAGGACCTGAACTCACAGCGAGGTACCAGCATACCTGGTCACCAACATCTCTATTTTACATGGGATCTCACTATTCCTCAAAGTGCAGTATTATGTATCCTTGACTCTTAACTTACCACCTATGAAAAATTGCAGAAGAACCATCTATTTTATCAGGAGTTCTTTAAAGATAGAGCCTTACTTATTAAGATATACTTTTGATACAGAGGATTTCATTTTGATACTAAATCAAATTTTGTAGTTTCATTTGCTGGTCAACAATTAATAGCCTCTGCTAACTAGGCCTATAAGAAATACATTAGAAAGCTCACACAATAGGAATATGTTAAAACATGCAAAGAAATCCAACTGTTTAGGTTAATTACTTAAAAATTGTATTTTAAGTATATGTAGGCTTATATGAATCTAAGAGTAATTAGGGACCACAAAAATACACCTTTTAAGATTATTTTTCCAACAGCCTATGCTTTAAATTCCAACATGATTTTTACTTCACTTTAAAGTTTCCTGATTTGTTATTCTTCAAACTTTCTGTAAGCCTTTGCTTTAAAGAGGATTTCAGTTAAGTACTGTTTATCAGTGTGGACTCAGAAGCCAGACTAGCTGCATGCACTCCCCAACTACACACACGCATGCACACGCACACGCACAAACACACAGCTTATGAGTAGCGGAAGCCCTCACTCCTCAGGGTCACCATCTGCAAATGTCACAGGATGCTGAGAAGACTAAATCAGAAAGCAAAAGCGAAGCCTTCAGAACAGTGCTCTGCAAGTACAAAGCTCTTCAACAAGCTGCGTTCTGTCAGGCGCTTCTGGGATTTGGGTCTAGATCTTTCCCACAGGTCCTCTGCTCAGCTCCACGCTATCTTTTGAGACAGTAAGTATCAACAGAGAGAGAAGTGTCCCAATGCATGTAGGTGACACGGGCCGTCGCATTTGTGCTGAAAGCATCCTTCTGCCCAGTTTCTTGTGTTCCGTAACTTCCTGTAACCAGTCATAAATTTCAGTTCCACCTTGGAGAAGGTAGAAATGAAAGCACTGAGTAAATCTGAGAAGTACTCCAGATCACATGCTGACCTTTCTGGAAAAGGACCAATGCCTTCCCTGTCTCCCTTGTTCTGAGCCCCGTGGTCCGTGAGACCCGAAGGGACTCCCGAAGGTGCCCAACCCAGTGGGGTCGGCCTGAGGCACCACGTGTGCCAACTTTGCCTCTTCCTTCACCGCCTCCTTCAGAGGTGACTCTGTCAGCACCGCACAAGCTGCGGGGCCGCTGAGCCATCACGAGCCCTCAGCAGCGCCACAATGCTGTTACACACCGAGTGACAGACGCGGGGTCCGGCTCTTCGCATCTGCATTATGCTCAGTGTTTTGTCTCAGGTACTTGCAGCAGGACCCTGGAGGTTCCTAGCACTTTCCCTTGCGTCTCCCTCACGGAGGATGACAGACTCTCTGGCAGACATGCTTCTCTTTCTTCCCTTTCATGCCGTCAGGACCACACTCCACTTGCTTCATTCTTCCTTGCTAAAGCTTCACATTCTAACCTCGCAGTAATTACAAATTAATCTTAAAGGAACCAGATTCCACAGTCGAAGGTAGTGAACACATAGTATCATCTTTAGGAGTTCAAAGGGATAGAAAATACTGTGTACAAAGAATTAGGTGTCATCTATGTAAAAAAAAAAAATTACAGGACAGGTAGCTGGTCCTGTTCTTTTTGAAAAACTCTCCCCTGTGGCAAAAGTCACCCCCAGCCTCACTAGTGCTTTTGCTCATGTCTGGGTTCCCCTTAATTCGGACAAAAGCTATTCCAGAGCGCAGAGCACTGACTCTCTCTTTCACTGTAGGAGATTCCTTTTCTGCCAGGCCTGCAGCACACAAATGGCGCCTGACAATGCAGCTGCCTCCTGCAAGGCCACCTGTGCGAGTCCTGCCTCTCGAGAGAAGCTAGTACCGACTCTGAATCCGAAAGGGGGGCCCTTTCTTGATCTCCAGAGCTCAGATACTTCACATCTCTTACGATATATGTATTTCACTGAAATAGAACATAAACTGTTGTTCTCTGTCCTCTAAAATGTTTTGGGAACATTTTAAGAGGCAAGAGTGCATTTCTGATGAAAATTCAGTGTTTGGTGTGTGTTCATAGTTCAGACAGGTTGAAATCTGAGACTTTTAGGCTAAAAGAAAAATAACAAAACGAAACTACCAAAAAAGGCCCAGAATTAAAACTCTTCAGTCATTCTGTGGGATAATTTAGTGTTTTTTTTTTTTAAACCTTCAAATGCCAATATGGTGATTTCATCAACAGAGAGCCCTGCATTAACATAAAGTAAAACAGAACTGCGAGGAGGCAAACAGATATGCAAACATGGAAAATCATTTAAATGTAAAATTAGATTCTAAATATAATTTGGCTTTTCAGAGTAGGAAGTAGAAAAACCAGCCCACATTTTCTCTCTCAGGAGAAAAGAAAAATGGTACTCACCAAGTTGCAACAAATAGGACAAGATGGTTTCCAGGATAAACATGACAAGTACCGTCTCGAGAGAAGGTGGGTTCGGTGAGCAAACGCAACACCGGAAATGCTTCCACAACTGGCTGCGGGGGAGTGCGGCTCTCCTGCCCTGGACCCCACTCTGGGAGCACCCTGGCAGGTCCCAGCACCAGCAGGACCTGAACTGGAAGGAGGTGGGTCTCGCCCTGGGGTCGTGGCCTGCTGCATCACGGAGGCTGTTGGCAGTCTCCTCCCAATACTGGCTTACCATATTCAGTCTAAAACTATGTCCAGAGTAACTCGAAATTTAAACCAAGGCAGCTCGTCAGACATAGAAACAGGTTTTGAACCTAAGGCATTCAGCCTGAGCCCCATCCCATTTAAACTGTGAGAAGGAGCCTCACAAAATTGCCCAGGCTGGGTTCAGACCTGCAGTCCTCTGACCTCAGTCTCCCGAGTGCTGGGACTGCGGAAGCGCCCTACCATGCCAACTCAACTAAATATTTAACTAGAGGGATGCCAATGAAAGAAAGACCCAGGTACCTGTGATATGAACACAGGGCTGACGTGGATTCCCGGGGGTTTGGGCTGCAATGTTTTTTACCCCATATGGCTGATGTTTTGGCATTTTCGGGCTTGTGACACTCGCGGGTCCAATACTTCCAGGTGACTCAGACCCTTGAGATATTAGTAAATGACTCTCGCGTGAGCACCTGCTCCACACAGACGCAACCAACCCGGAGCCGACAGTGCCACCCACTCCCTCGGTCAAGCTGGGCCCTCCTCTCCTCCACTCACACCCCAGGCCAGCCCCAGACAGCAGCACCCTGCGCCCCGGCGCCCACTGAAGGCAGCGGAACTGCGTGGCCTGCCTTGCCTCACTGACCCTGGGGCTTCCCCACCCCTCCCCAAGGCAGGCACAGGCCCATCTCTAGGTCTCTATCTTTGAATTTTACTTTTTTCTCTTCCCCTACCAGGGATCAAACTCAGGACACCTACTTTTGCCAGGTGAGCACAGTACCAATGAGCTATAGCCCCAGCTGGGACCTGTCTTTCAATAGCAGTAGTCTCCTTACCATACTCAAGTAGTATATTTAATAACAGATTTGAGGGTAAAACTCAGAATCCTGACATGACAGCAAATCGTCACTTCCTGTTTAGTTCTCTTTAGCTTCACAGCTCACTTGGACAATACCTATATATTTTGGGGTGCTAGGGATTAAACTCAGGGTCTTCACACTATCCTATTCCCCAGCCCATTTTTTTTCTTTTATTTAACTTTGAGGCAGGATCTATCTGAGTGATGACCTTGCCCTAGCAGAGTTCAGACTTGTGATCCTCCTGCCTCAGCCTCTCAGAGTGCTCGGGTTCCCAGTGTTACCATGCTCAGCTCAGCACCTTGTCCCCATTTCCCTATCCCTACCAGCCCCAGGCAAAGGCTGATTAACTCCTGTCTCTGTGTATATGCATGCTCTGGACACTTCACACACACGTGGTGCTGGTTCAGGAACTCAATTCTTTCCACAATTCAGGTTACAAACTCAAACTGAATCAAAGGTCAGTTCTCACTGGATTCAGTTTGTGACCAGAGTCATGGAAAGAATTGAGTTTACGAACTGAGGCACCTCTGGACTCACAGAACACAAGGCCTTTGGTGACCGGCTTTTTTCATGTGATGAAATGTTTTTAATGTGCATTTCCACACATGTAACGCCTCCACATTTTCCTTTTAGTCGACACCATATTCCACTGCAGGATATACCAGATTTTAGGCTCTTTACTCTTTTTGGTTATTATAAATCATGCCGCTATAGAACATCAATATACAAGTTTTGTGTTGATACATATTTTTAGTATCTTTGAGCTAAAATGGAACACCGGGTCCCCTGGTAACTAAATGTTCCTTTTGAAAAATTACAGAGATACTGAGCATGTCTTCTTGACCATCGATTCCTATAGTTTCCCTTCAAAAAAGGCTGGCAACAGCTAACACAACCTCTCAGGCCCCAGGACAGCTCGTTCCAGCTGGTGCAATGCCCGCATGCCCGCAGCAAAGCCCATCCCTAGGACTCTGACCACTGTGTCTTTCTCTTGGCCCGTAGTAACAGTCTGAGCAGACCTCTTCTGATAACTTACTCTTTGCCAATCCAGCCAGTATTATAAGTTTATCTTCTTAGATACAAGAGAGTCAGAATGAAGGAGTGTAACCAAAAATAAAGGTCACGTGGACAGAGACTAAAACACAACGGCCTAGATGTCTGAGGAAGAGCTCTTTCCCTTGAGATAGCCCGACTGTCACTGCCAGAAGGAAGGGAGGGACAAGGGTCCAGAGCGGTAAAAAGGAGCTATATGGCAGACTGGTGTGCTTCCCCATGGACATCTTAGACTCAAGTCTTACAATCATCCCTGTAGTTTTTAATTTTTTTTAGCCTTAGATAATTAAAAATAGGGATTACAGAGGGGGGGTTGGGAAAACTGTTGCCAAGAAGTAGCATGCCAACCAGATGTCCAGGAAATGTGCTCATTAGTCTATGAAGAATGAAAGGAAGAGAGAAAACTGGAAAAAAATGGGAGGGTTTCGGAAAGTGTATACACACACACACACACACACACACACAAACACACACACACACACACGTGCACGCACGAGTACGGCCACAATCACAGAAGGCTCACTTGGCCTCAGTATGCACTACCAGAGCAAACCATCCCCATTAAATAGCTTCTGGTTACTTAGAATATTGTTGTATGTATATCCTGCCAGTGTTGGCTAAGCCAAATGAGACGTAACTATTTTGGAGAATGAGGAAGCATTCTATTTTTCTAACATGTGCAAAACAATTATAGCAAATTATTCTTAATGTAACCATGCACACATACTCACCAAGAAAAGGTAGCGTTCTTGTGCTGAAGTATTGCGAGCAGCTAGTTTGAGTATCTGTCCTTCTTTTATTAGTTCGTTTGAAGGATTGACAATGTCTTCTTCTTCTCCCAACATTTCATAAATCTCTAAGAGTTTCTTCAGGTTTTCCTGGGAAATTAAAACAGAAGACACCAATACCAAATGTAGGGCCGTTCTGACTTAGCAACCTGAATTATACTATGACCTTAGTTCAAAGCACATCATTTATAAAGGACTGGAAATAAGAACACATTTGGCATAGAACATATCAGCAAAGCGAACCCTGAGAGCGGGGCTACTCCGCAGAACACCAGGCACAGAACACTAGACATCCTTTTTTGTTCGCCTGTATCTGTTTACTTTGGTCCAGACCTACAGACAGTGTTAGGCTGCATTACTGACAACATCTAACCTGAAGGCTTCTCTCCTCTAGAAACCACTTACCATTTTTCTTATTGCACTATTAGAATGACTTGCTGCTGTAGATATAATTTCAAGTGATTCTAAATGGGAAAAAAAGAAAAGTAAATAAATATTCTTTGTCCTTTCTGTGCTGCTAGGTAATTGAATAATTTACACACTAAAATGAGAAATCTGAGACCAAAGACAATAAAAGGAGCAGCAATTTCCATTTACAAACTCAACACTTTCAAAAGCTCATCTGTAAGCAGATTACTTGAACTCAAAGGGTATTTCTTTACTTTGAAAAGTCATATACAGTGATTATGCTCACAGGCATATTTAATTCATAACAGACCTTGGAAATCAATAGCACTTTTAGCCTGCCAGGTACAAGTACCTTTCCCGGGTGTCTTTATGTACAGTAGTCCCTCCTGATTCACCATTTTACTGCAGTCTCCAAATATTGCATGGAAAATCCCAGGAATTATAGTTTTAATATAATTGAATATCATTATAAGTATTCTATTTCATTATTTAAGTAACGAATTAAGCTTCATCATAGGTATGTATATTTAGGGGAAAAAGCCCAGGACTATACATAACATGCAAGTGGAAGGTTAGCACTATCTGGAGCTCCAGGCCTTGCCTTGCAGTTAAGGGGGACTATTCAATATCAACTCTTACACATCTTTGAAAGAAACAAAGTCCTGCAACTTGGCTAAGGTCGCTCAGCTCAGGTGTCATAGGGTCAGATCTGAACCCAGGTCTCCTGATGAAAACTTCTACAGCACCTCAACAATGGCACCCCTCTAGTTTGATGAGCAAGTTAACCACTAAGCACAACCGGACCTTCTTTGGGGAAATGCGCTCACAGTTCCAGCCTGGGCCAGACTGAGGGACTCTTGTGAAGCCGTGTGAGAGGGTCTTGGGCCAGGACAAGTGCTGGTGACCGAGGAGAACGGGGACTCTGGGAACGGCCCCCACTGAGGAGCGGTGGAAGCCAAGGCCCGGCCGGAGCAACCCCAGGACACTGTCCAATCCTGAACCCTGTCCTCCTTCTCCCTTTGTCCTGTCCTGTGAACGCTGGCCTCGGTTCTGTTACCACAGCAACCCGGCTCCTTCTGGACTGCATTTTCTGTCTCTTTGCACTGCTGACAGAATGCACTTTTCTTACTTCCCTTTCTACTTTCAGGCTTCTAAATGTCCTTCTTTGGTGATTTCCTTAGAATTTTAAGTTGTAGTGGGAAGTAAAAACCAGTAATACAGTGCTCCACTATGCCCACTTTCTTGTTTTTAATGCAGATATCTCAGGGGAATGTAAAGTCTTTGAATATTGAAATTGGTGCATTTTTTACATGTTGGAGAACAGTCAGATCTGGGCAGTCGCCACGAGCATTCGTCACATGATCCAGGCTAGAGGAAGACAAAGCAAGTTGGGCTGGGATCACTGCTCAGGGGACAGGTCTGAGGAAGAGCAGAGAATCTACCTGCAGACACCACTGTCATTGCCACTGAACCCAGCCCAGCACTCCGGCCGTGTGGGGGAAGGGACGGGGCAGAATTCCCAGGGAGCAGTGGGCTGGGGGAAACGGCAAGTCAAATTTGCGCTAAACTGCAGAAGGGGCGGGAAAAGCGAAGCCGGTGTGGTCACGGTGGGACAAACACGGCTTACAGTCAAGGAAACAGGGCGGCTCCAAGACACAGAGATGTTCCGTGCTTCTCACCTCCAACAGCAAGGACCACCTATGCTAAAAGGCAAGAAATTACAAGGGACAGGAGCAGCGTTTTAGGTCTGTACATCAGTGCGTTAGTGCTTGTGGAATATCAGGCCATTTCTTGACCTTCATCCTTCTTAATAGTCGATTCCTCAAAGTGCACCAGAGGGTGGGGGCATCTCAGTAGGAGCGGCTGTACTCCACACATGCTATGTGAGACCTGGGACCCCAAAAAAGAAAAAAACCCTAACATGATAAAGCTAAAGTATTGCTGAAACTCAGGAGTCCTAACATGCCTTCATTTAACTCTAGTGAAAACAATTAAAGACAACTAACAATTGGAATAAAGTTGTCTTGGGAAAAGTGTTATTGTGATGTTAGGAAAAGCAGCATTTCCCAGTGTATCTGGGGGCAGGTGACGCCGGCTGTGCTGGGCCTCTTCTCACCCTGTCAAGGTCATCTCCGCTGCCCTGGCAGGCATCACAGAGCTAATTAACCAGCAGCACCGACAATCCCAAATGCATGTGCTCCTCTCGGGAGGAAGTAACTGGGCACTGCGGTCCTTAACTCTCAGACTACTGTCTTCTCTTCGTTCCACAGTTGTTCATTATTGGGAATCCAAGAGAAATGGGTTTGGGCTGGCCCTGAACTTCCGACTCTAGCCGGGCAGAGGCTTGTCTAATTCAGGGGCGGGGCACTCTGACAGCGGCGGTTCCGCCAGCAGCTGTGAGCTCCGTCTAGGTTTGGGACCCTGGGTTGCTAGGCCTCGGGAGGGTCCCGTCACGGAGGGAAGAGAAGTGAGCGTTTACTTTTTGCATCGCTCCAGTCTGGGGAGTCGGAGGGCAGCTTCCTGAGGTAGTCCTTCAGGAGCATCTCATAGCGCGGGATCCGCTGCACGGGCTCCAGCATGTGGTGCTGCAGAGTCAGGCTCCCGCAGATCTCCTGCTTCTGCAAGAGGCAAGGGGTTAAGAAAACATTTTACTCCCAGGCTGGCCGGTCTGCGCAGGCGCTGTGACAGCTTGTGGATCTCAAACTGGGCTATGCGTGTGGGTGGTGCCCTCTGCTGAAATGCTGATTTCTGGCGCCAGCCCAGTCTACAGCGTGGTGATTCTTATGGAAGGAGCTAGGAAAGCAGCATTTTACAAAAGAACTAATATTCTTTTTTTGAGATGGTCTCACTTTGTAGTTCAGGCTGGCCCTGAACTCAGCTTTGAACTCACAGAAATCTTCTTGCCTCTGCCTCCCAAGTGCTGGGATTACAGGCGTGAGCCACCACACCCAGCGTTGTTGTACGCGGTTACCGGGGATTGAAACCAGGCCCTTGCACTTACAAGGCAGGTGCTGGAACCACTGAGCTAAATCCCTGGCCCAAGAACTAATATTCTTATAACCTGAAAGCTTGAAGACTATTCACCCCGTGTAAGAAAAGGAAAAGAAAATGAGCAGGATTTTAAGCAAGAAACACCGGCTTGCTGGTAATCCCTTGCTGGTCATAACCAGGGCTTGTGAAGACGCGTTATGATAAAGTCATTCGACGGATTTTCAAAAGCACCTGCTTAATGAGGTTCACGAGGCCTATGTGTAGCAAACGGCTCTGGACTTAGCAGAAACTGTTTAATTTAAGGTGTTCATACATGTCATTTCCTCTGAACGAAAAGACTCCAAGTGCGAGGGTGGCAAGCACTGGGCACTTTGTCATTGCTCTGAAGGCTTTAATTTTTGGTGTGAGGTCCAGGCATTCATTCTCTCCCAGCAGAGACCAGGCATCAGCTCTTAGGCAGAATTAACTCTGTATCACTTGCTTTCCATAAGCTGTCACCACAAGGAAGGAGAAATAAGACGCGCTGCTGCTCACGTCACGCAAAGTGGACACCACATTAAAGTACGCAGCTCACACCAGGACCAGGTTCAGTGCTGGCACGGTGACCACGTGGCAGTCCGGACGGCTTCCCAGGGGAGGGGCTGTGGCTAGAGCGGGGCCCGCCCGCCCAAGGCCCCGACGCAGGCTCAGGCTGCCCTGTGCGAGTGTGCTGAGGACATCGAGGGACGGGCTGCCTTGCAAAGGTCAGCCGCGGGACTGGGGCAAGGAGGGAGAGAGACGAGCACCAACACCAAGGACCCGCAGGATGACCTCAACTAGCTCCTGTCTCTGCAGCCCCGGGGCAGTGGGGCTCCAGGAAGGGGCGTGAGAGCCAGCTGGGAGCTGCTGGCACGTGGACAAATCCAGTAAGGGCCCCAAATCGGCAGAGAAGCTGGGGGAGGAACACCTAGTGTCCTCTAGTAAAACACAAAATTAGTGTTACAAATGTAATAACCTCATCTGATTTTCCCCAACAGATCAAGTCTACTATCTTCAGGAAAATATGACTCATGTCAAAATCGTTATATAAAGAAACTACTCAGAAATCAGAAACGTCTCCTGAGGTCATGTGACCACACGTGACAGGACACGCTGGCTCGTGGGTTCCTACCTGCTGCCTCCGCAGCCCATGGCATTTCTTTACTACACGTCGCAGAATTCAATAAAGTACACAGCGGTCATCTCATAAATCACTGTGCGGCTAGCACGTGCTAGGCACCCGGCACACGTGACCTCCTAGGCAAATGTCCATGTCCAGAGCACAAGGCGGCCAGCAAGGGTGGCACACACGTGCTCCCCGCACTCTGGGAGACTAAGCAGGAGGATCACAAGTTTAAGGCTATGCCTGGGGAACACAGTGACTTAACATTACCCTGACTAGAACTCTAACAGGGTGGTGAGGTAGGTCAGGGGTGGAAGGGCCCTGGGTTGAAGCCCCAGTGCTGAGAAAGAGGAGGAGGAAGAGGAGGAGGCGGATCGAAGATAAAGCTGAACCGCGGTGGTTTATCGGGGAGAGAGTAATGGTGTCGGCTAAGCCAGTCACACGTTGGCCTCTGGCTGGGCTGACCCCACCTCCATCACCGAGGGTCACACGGAGGGGCGCGCTGCACGTGGTCCATGGTCCGGTCACCAGCAGCGCCATCTCAGAGGGACCCTAGAGGGCCAGCGAGCCAGAAGCCCCAGCTGCAGTGACTTCAGTCACGCGGTTAAGCGTGCTCTCGGCTGAGCCTGCCAATGGTCCCCCTGCTGCCCGCATGTGTGTGACCTGCTCTCTAATCGGGCACCTGGACTGCAGCCAGGTCCATGAGCACAGGCGGAATCTACCAGCTCTAAGTCGGGAGCTCCCTGCCATCCATCACTGCCTGAGTGGTCACCGTACAGGCTTGTGGGCAATCCCTAGAAAGCGAGGCTCCTGAATACACATGACTATTCAACAAAATCAGCTCTGCCCTCAGTCTGCAGACAGGGGAGACAGCAGCAACTGCATGCCAGAAGGAATTATTTTATAGATGGAGTGTAAACAAGTTAAAGAAAAAAAAAGGCCAGGTGTGCTGGAATAGACCTGTATCCTAGCACTCAGGAGGCTGAGGCAGGAGCATCACTGTGAGTATGAGGTCATCTGGGACTACATGGTAAGACCCTGTCTCAAAAAAACAACACAAAACAACAACAAAAAACACACAATGTAATCATAATCACTTTCAGTGGGGGAAAACCAGAATCCAGAGTTGCCAAGCTAGGTTACTAGAAAGCTCTACTATTCAGCATAAAATGACAATACACCCAAAGTCACAGTCAAGTGTGACCCATAGTGGAGAAAAAAAGGCCAACAGACGCCATCCAAGCGCTTTGAATGTTGGAGGAGACATAGGCTTAAATGTAGTCATTATGAGTATGTTCAAGGAAATGAAATACACGTAAGGAGTCAAGGAAAATGACAACAATGAATGTGCACAGAGCAGTTTTCAAGGAGAGATACACTGAGAGAACTGAAGTTGAAAAGTCTAACTAAAGTGAGAAACTCATCATCAGAGCTCCGTAGCGTATCTGAGAGGACAGATCCAGAAATGACTAATGTGTGTTAATATAAAGTTAGATGAGGGCCATGCTCTGCATTTAAAAAATATATATAATTATATGAAAGTTACAGCACCATATTATTATATTAAAACTCTAAGGATGAGGGCCGGGGAGTTAGCTCAGTGGTTCCGGCGCCTGTTTTACAAGTGCAAGGGCCCGGGTTCGATCCCCGGTAACCACATAACAATACTGGGCGTGGAGACTCACGTCCAGCAGCAACCAGTACCACATACCACAGTGCCGGGCGTGGTGGCTCACGCCTGTAATCCCAGCACTCGGGAGGCAGAGGCAGGAGGATGGCTTGGATGAGTTTGAGGCTGAGCTCGGGGCCAGCCTGAACCACAAAGCGAGACCCTGTCTCAAAAAAAACCTAAAAAAAAAAAAAACTCTAAGGATGAAATACATATGATACATAGAACACAGACCACAAAAAGGAACTGAGTTATATTGCAGAGGATCTACAATTCAGCAGAATTAAATGTAGTAGAATCTGAAGTAGCTGGTGATATATTACTAAGTATATTACCATCCCAAGGAAAATAAGCCCCCAAATAGTTTAAAAACTCAGAAGAGTTAAAATGGTACCATAAAAACTATATAACATGGAAGAAGGCAGTTAAGGAGAATCAGAATACCTACCCCTCAAATACTACATCATGTAGAGAATTCCTCTTCAATATTGAAATTATATAGAAGAGGGCCAAGGATTTAGCTCAGTGGTTCCAGCACCTGCCTGGCAAGCTCAAATTCAATCCTTTGTAACCACATACAGGCAATGCTGAGCACGGGGGCTCACACCTGTAATCCCAGCACTCAGGAGGCAGAGGCAGGAGGACTTCTGTGAGCTCGAGGCCTAGCCTGAATGACACTGTGATACCCCGTCTCAAAAATCTAAAGTAAAAACGAATCAAAGAGTAAGTTACTAACTTACTCCTTTGGATTTTGACTAGAGGATCTCTGGAATTTACTGCAGTATTATGAAAATGTATTATCTGGTTCTGGTCAGTTAACAGAAAAGAAAAGCAGTATGTTAAGCTACAAAAATTCTTTCCCTCCCAAACCTCAACATTCTTTGTATTTATATTCCTCCCAACGTCTCCACCTCAGAAAGAATGGTAGATGAGAACTCACTTTACAGATTACCCTAGTAAAGCTGGCCTCTGCTGGCTGCAAGAGCAGAGAAAGAACTTAACACTGAGTGTGTGGCATGCGCTCAACAAGTTATTTAAGTGTGTAAAGATGACCTGTGTGTAATTCAGAGTAACGTGGATTTTGGCTGGGTATCTCAGGGCGTAGATCTGGAAGTCCACATGACTGACTGAGGTGGAAAAACGCAGCGACAGCCCTGGCCTCTCACCTGAATGTCTTCGATCACAGACTTGAACTGGGGAATCCGTTCTGTCATATTTTTAACCAGTTCCATTGCATTGTCAAATCCTTTCACATACTCCCCATACATCTTCAAGAATGGCGCCAGTTTTTGAAGGATGTCTCCAATTCTAGGCGTGTTTTCCCTGGAGCAAATGTCAGGACAGGTCATTAAATTTCTCCCAGAATGAGAGGATGAATAAGAGTCCAAAGGGAGTAAGTACTTTTTACTTCCACCCCGTGCTTCTTCAGATCCACCGTGCCTTGTGGAAGAGAATAAAAGACTAGACAGGGAGTCCAGCACAGAGATGCCCAGCACCCGCGAGGCCCAGTCTGCCTCAGTCACAGGCAGCGTGGAGAGCACAGACAGAATCTTTTCAGCCACAGCTGAAAACGTACCATGGCTGCCATCAAATCTTTAACATACAAACTCGGCACTGGGTCTAGCTAGTGGTTTTTCTACTCCGATCGAAAGGCTAAAAACGGCGTGTGGCGGGCTGTCTCGGGTGTGCGGCTCCTCCTGTCTCGCTTACCATTCTTGCATCCGTCTCTCCAGCTCTGGCAACAGGAATTTACTATGGAAAGCATGTATTGACGAAATGTTAGAAAAGATCTTATTCACCATCTCTGCTGGGAATGAGCCTCGGTTTGCTTCTTCCAACAGTTTACAGTAAAATACCTGAGTAAAAGAATAAACCAACATTACTTCGGATTTGCTGGCTAACCCTCCCGTCCCAAGTGAGGCCCATCGTGGGCTCTTGGTTTGACTGAATAAATGGAGAAATTCATGGTTCAAGAAACCAACCACTATTTGAGACAGTTCTTCCAAATCATATTCCCACCATGTATAAAAATTAGGACACACTGATTCTAACTTAGGGTATGTGTCTGTCTGTAGCTTGTCTGTAGGATATTACCAAAGAACATACCTTCTGCACCACAGAATTTCCAAGTTATTGGGATTTAATCTTCCAACCCACAGCTAGAGCTGAGGAATATGAAAACATTTTTTACACACACAGAGACATTGTGGTATTTTTCACTTCTGTATATTATGTTTTAGATGACTTCCATAGAATAACTATATAGTGTTCTTCATTATAGTGTGTTGATACAAATCTCATTTTTACCATTAAAACTATATGTACCACGGAAAGGAAGATACATGATTTAGTTTCCACAAGGAACTGGTGGTCAGTGAATGAAGAAAAGTTCCTTTTAGCTCTTGATGGTCACTTGCTTTTTAGTAAATAATAATACATCATAATAATGATGATACAATGAGTCATAGGGAGAAAAATTTTCTGTATCTACTAACAGGTACCTTATAGACAGCTACAGACAGAAGCACCACCTTGCGGTCTTAGCTCTATTCCACTAGGGCTACTATCTCTCTTAATTGCAATTCTGCTATACAGGTAAAAGGAGGTCTGTTC